>OX461809.1:59120100-59282875 GCA_949802685.1 Dicyrtomina minuta
TATTGTAAGGGAACTTGCTGCAATGCTCCAAAGTTGCAATGCAGTGCTGTGTACATAGGTAAAGTATATTTACAGTGGAGGCGCACAGGGTTATACAGAATGATGATATAATATTAAACGGCTGCAGTATAGGAAAGAGAAAAGACGAGCTCTGCACACACAAAAATCAACATATATATGTAACATCAACCAACCAAAAGTCAAGCCAAAAATCTAACCAACTCACCATGAGCACATATTGGGCGTGTTTGTGAGTTTGTCAGGGAACAAAGAAAAAGTAGATAGGTACCTGTATACCTAGGTAATATTGGTCATAAGGTCGTAATGTTTAGACGACGACTACGACGACGGCAAAAACTAAAGTGGGCAAACTGTCTCCCACGTAACAGCCAGAGCTAAATGCCTCGTTAGAAGCAGCCATGAACAAAATTTCTCAATGTCTGCGGCGGAAATATATCTGTAGCACTTTACCAGGCTTTTGGCTTTCGGCTCGAGAAGTATTGAGTTTATTAATTATAATAAAGAATAAACGTAAATCCATTTCCATTTCCATTGACGCTGAATGAATTGATATCGAGAGAGAGAGAGAGAACATATATACAGGGAAACATGTGCTGGTACTGGTACTGGTGTGAAATATCGTACGTATGAATATCTACGTCCTGAGATACATTACCTATCTACCTACCTCCCTATATGTACACTTTTAGAGGGACTGGTTCCATATAAGAAATGATTATGACTGACTGGGAAGCACCAAGTCCAAACCATTGTACACAAGTTTGAGACTTGGAGTTGCTCGAAAATTGATTCAGATGATAAAGAATAAATAATACTCATTCTGCTGAGTCGTGCAAAGTCTGGAAGGGAAAATAATCTACAAAACAAAAAGTTTATTTTATTTCAATTCTCTAAACTTTTCATAAATTCATCAGGCTCTGTATACATATATTGGAATTGGAAATTGGAAACACACTAACTTTCTTTCTGATTTTCAATGTACGGACGGACGGGTACGGGCGGGTGGTGTGTGCCATTCTGGCAAGACGACGTCAAGCAACAGCTGTAGTGCTATATAGTGGTAGCAGGCACTGTGGGTCGTAGGTTTAGGAGTGCAGTGGCTCTTAACTTTCCCTTTTGAAAAGAACATTGGTTTGATATACTAAGGTTAGATATCTATACTTTGAGCAGCTGTCGAACTGTGGAACTGTGGACGATTACTAACTCACATTACAATTTACAAAGTTTACAATTTACAACGGCTAGTTATTATTTGAAGGAGAAACCATTTTTCCCCACCTATATATTTACAAAAACTGAATGACTGTATGACTGTATGTGTGTGTCTCTGCTCCTTTCCCTTCCATGTATACCATATAGTAAACGTGGATAAATACGTAATAAGTTCTACTTCTGTGGGTATTAGGAGTAGTAGCTGTGGAAGTAGTAGCAATTCATAGTTCTGTAGTGCGTGTGCGTATAGGAACAAAAACGTCTATTTTCCCTATCTCACTCTTTCTCTCTCTCTCTCGTTTTCCCTACCCACCCACCATTTTCAAATCCTAATTCTATATGTAATTCCTTCCACTCCGAGCCAAACCGTGTAGAATTTAGACGCTGGAAAAGCAGGGAGTAAAAGGGTGGAATGGGAGACAGCTCTGTAATTATTTCGCTTTGGACATTATGAGCAATTACATATTTAGCGGAAGTAAGGAATAATTTAAGACTGTTAATAGTTCCAACCAATTACGGATCCGATTATGAATTCAACTAACTCTATATACCCAAGAGGGTAAAGTACACAGCATCATAAAAATATATCATAATCAAATAAATCAAATTTTTTTTTCTGTGAATTTTTTTTCTTTTACATTTTTTTAGAATTTCGATAGATAAGTACACAACAACATAATATAACAAGCATAAACAAACATTGCAATAATAATGAAGGTATAGCTGTGGTTATACGGAATACATTTGTATATGTACAGTGATTAATTAGTAGGGCAAAAAAAACATTTCCAGTTACTGATACGCCACCCTTCTTGCCTTGCCAGTCGTTTATGTGTACGTCCTTTGTGAGATAACATAATTGATACCATCATCATTCTGGAATCTTTATCTATCTCAGAGACAGGAATGTGGTAGGGTTATGGCATGGTATTCCGTGACAATTATTACGATTACTGTTACTACAGGGTATGCACCAACTCAGCTACGACAAGGACAGACATATAGGCAGACGTACCTATATAATTACATACTCGTATACATATGGGAGACAGTTCAGCCAAGTCGGCAGACGGCTGTCGTTGTCGTTGCCGTTGTCGTTGTCGTTGTGGTGGCTAAACCGGGAAAGAGATTTTATTGATTGGAAAGGGGAGGAGGAATGGTGTGTCCCTGTGTAAACAATCTTCATAAATGGAAAATTACGTACATGGAACAGTTGTTTATTGAGTACATTTTTCTTCCCTAAGAACAAGAACAATTTGGCAAGGGCTCGGGACCACTATAGTACATGAGCTTTACTATTATGAATACGGAATGCCTATATGTTCTTTTTATATAGCATATTCTGTTCATTTATCTTCGTTCATTTTCCCTTTTTGTGACCCTCCAGCCTACTCGTTTTATTAGGAAGGACGGAGAAAGCACTAACAAACCTGGTGGGGCTGGAATACAAAAACAAATATACATAATCATGCATACTACATGTTATATGTACCGTCATGTATCCGCATACTCATGTGGTTCTCCGCTCATGTCTTCCCATCTTTAAGCCTTCATAATAAGCATGTGCATATTAGAAAGTAGGGAGTACATAGTCGAGAAAGAGATTAAGTTTCGGCGCTATACAATCGAGCACGAAAGTTGTGCGATGTGAGATAACGCATGCAGGTAGGCAGGGGGCTGACTACATACTACATCATCCCAGGCTGTTTGTGTGCAGCCGCAGCAACGGATTGATTTTGTGTGCCTCTGAGGCAAATCCGTTCGTTGGCATCATAAGTGTGACAGCTTGTAATCTTTTGCACAAAATGGGCACAAGTCAATGAAGGAAGACAGGTCTTTGAAGTCTTAGGATAAATGTATTGTAAACCCTCCTTTCATTCATGATCCATCAACTCATAGATTATGTACTTTATTAATGCTCATATGCTGCTCGGTGTAAAGTCACGAAACCTCTTATAGCTCATCTATCCCTGCTTTTGATTTTGATTTTAATGCTGAAAATGATGATATTGTGTTTAACTTTCATATTTTATTTTTATTTTTTATTCCTGGATGATAAAACGACAGATGAAGATCAGTATGATTTTGAAGGAAAGGATTTAAGTTTCTCATCACTCCTGGCTGCTCACGGTCGTCGGCGTTCGGAAAGGAGCGTCTCGTACTCCTCCTGCTCTTGGTCAGATGTGTCCATCGGCTCGGAAACTCTCCCAAGAAAATTACTCAGTATTAATCCGTCAATTTCAAAAGGACTCTTGGTCGTGTCGGTGGAGAGTAGGGGTCGAGAAGTGACCTTCGCAGAACATTATACCTCAGTTCATTTAATGACGTTACCACCCATTTACTTAGCTGCTTGTCGCGGTCGGGCCACTCCAATGACACTTCTACTTCAATACGGAGCCAAATCTACTATCCATGTACGTACCCTCCTCCTCAGTTGTAATTTGTAATTCCATATCCTTAAATTATAGTGTTAAGTGTGTACCTTCAAGAATAGTTGAGGCTAATTCAAGGGGAAAATTAGTGTAACTTCAAAAATCTATAAGAGAGTAGAGTCTTACATAATACGGCTACTAAACTATATACCCCTTTTTCGCATTGCAGATTCGTCCCAATCATATCAAAAATGAAATAAAAAATCATAAATCTGTCCCATGTGAATTCTTAAAGCTGTGTAATATGATTATGAAACAGGAAAATGTTCGAGGTTTTTATAAATATATGTGATAGCTAAACTAGTGGCCCCTTATTTATTTTCGCCAGCCGTATATTTGATTGCAATTTCTTGGCTTCTTTATAAAATATATCTCGTATTTGAAAGTTAAGGGGCTATAGTCTGTAATAGGAAGAGTTTCCCATAAGAAATATTTTTTTAAAAGAATCTTTAAAAGCATATTCAAGTTTGGATTTTGAATGAAAATCAATTCCAAGAAATAGATCAGTCATGTGAGAGAGTATAGTATTCTCGAAAAATGTTGAAAACTGACTTAATGTGTTTAGGGAATTGAATAGGGAAGAGAGAGAGAGAGAATTGAGGAGGAAAGCGGGACATTTCGACTATGAGTATATTTGCACGTTTTCTGTAGCAGTACCAGGTTCCGTCTTCAATTTCCATCCCATCTTAGCATAGACAAATACACAGGTATGGATACTTATGAAAATGAGAAGGTACAGGAGTGAGGGAGGGGGGAGAGAAAATTCATATTTTTGTGTGAGTCGTTATGAGAGGTAGTCAGTTCTGGTGGGAAGAGAGAGAGATCGATTAATTCTAGTGAATGCCAAAAAATGATTTCAGGATTCTCTTGGCAACACTCCGCTTCACTTGGCCGTAATACAGTCTCCAACCCCTTGGGATCCAATCCTGGATTTGATGGAGAGCGGTGGAAAAATCAAGGTGCGGAATGATAGGAATGTCTCACCCCTTGACCTCTTACCACCCCTCTCACGTCTTCAGAAACAACTCGTGGCGGACTGCTGGCTCGGCCTGGTTCTGGAAGATGCTGCACATATGACAGAACACTCAGAGCAAGGTTAGCAACTAGTACCGTTACCGTTACCGTTACCGTTCTAGAGCATGTACAGAGAGATACGACACTCAAAATTATTAATGGGATGTCTCACGAATTTCATCCCATGAAAGTAATTCCATCCAGAAATTTCCTATCCCCTTCCTGTCTCTCCACTATCCATCTTACTCCTCTCCTTCCCTGTCTCGCTCTAATATATGTCATATCCTTTACATTTCCATGTATTACATGTAAGTATATGCATAGGTACCTCGAGCCAAATATACGGCTCGAGAAGACATTTTTTTCTAAGAAACAGTTTTTGAATATAAAATATGGGTTGAATAATATTATTTCGTTTTCGGCTCCGCTCTCATTATTCGTTGTCGTAATTCCTTGTCCTTTTGGTTTGGGTTGGATAGGACCGAGGGAGACAAGTTCAAGGTCTAGCCGTCTCTTCAAGAAACTTCATGAGGCCCGTCATCATCGACAAGAGAAGGGGGACTTGAGGGGAAATGGACCGAAGCAGTCACTTGGACGAACAGTAACCGGAGGAACAACGACCACTGACCAAACTGCAGTAAGTGACTTTCTAAGTGGAACCGAGGGAATGTCATTTCCGAGCACGACGGGTCCAACTAAACTTGCCCAAAAGGTACGTGAATCCTAAAAATGTAACAATAAAATCAGTTGGCTGCTGGATGCCCCTGGATGTCTGTCGATTTTACTATGATCAAATCATAGTGGAGATAAACTAACTTTTTATCATGAGTGTCTATATATGTGGAGAGATATGATTTGGTTACTCCTTTTCCTACTAACTCATATATCCAGAGACCGATTTCCGATTTAGTGTAGGAGCGAGGAGACTCAGCGTGTATATATAGTGCGGTCCCCGAAGCAAAGTAGCTCTGTGTGGGAAGTGCCATTGATTTCCTACACAATCCACAATAGCTTTCACTATTCTATCTACATGATGTCCCCGATGATTTGAAGATCCTTGATTCGTTTGTTAGTCCTTTTCCCTATCTGGCACAATCCGAAATCTTTGGTTGGGCTCCTTCTGATTTGCTTGAGGAAATCTCCTTGTCTACTTTCCTCACAGAACTAGGAGAGCTAGCCACAGAACCGCAAAGCCATGATCCAATCCATTATGAGCTCCTTGCTTCTTCAGACGTTAAGTATTGTGAGACTAGCTGAATGCTCAAATCTCCGAGTGCAGAGACAAAATGGGAATACAACCGCTCGAATAGAAATAGAAGTGGATGGAATTGATGTAGCTAATTTACCAATTTGAACATGCACTCTTGTCTCCTTTCTCCTATCCTTTCCCTCCATCCACCATCTGATGTATCCAGCTTATCCACTCTCTCCTCCCATGCATAGATAGTTGGCTTTATTTTATTCCGTCTTAAGAGAATTCTACAATTCTAACTGTTGTTCATTTACGAGTCGTTACGCTTTCGATTTCTATTCAGAAGGATGTCTTGGGTAATTATATGTCGTCCTTCGTCCTTCGTCGTTCACAAGCGTATTAGACCCGAGGGCCTGTAGTATTCTGTCCTGTCACATCCAGATCCAGCCCCTCTATACAAGCCACCATAGCAAGAAGTACTCTATACTCTATAGCGGACGTCAACGCCCATGTCCACATGAACCTGGACAGGAAATTGACCCGTCTAAAAATAAGACACAGAATTATTTAGAATGGGAAGAGAGAGAGAGGGGGGGGGGCTGGGATTGTCAGTGCTGTATTCTATAGTAATTATTTATATATGATGCAATTATTGCGGTCTAATTAATTCAGACCACAACCACATGCATCCTGTTAGAATCCGCTTGCGGCCTGTGACATATCATATCCTCTATGCATCTACGACTTCTCCGAGGAGTACGCTACTACTTAGGACTTGCATACCACAAATTAAACTCGATGCAGCTAATATCAGTATTTAACATAGACATAGACGTGTTTCTCTCACCCTCATATATTATGCGCATGGAAAAAAAATACATATCCATCAGTGAGTACAAGATCCATTTAGAATACACAAGAACAACCTTATGACTTTCCTTTCAGCCAGACTACCCAAAAACGATGGAATAAAGCCTCGTAATTATTTTTCGAGTGGAATAATCTTGACTCTCTAAGCGAATGTTTTCAGTGGAGCCCCTCAGCTCTACAGAGACATATTTGAGTTGAAAATTCCTGAAATGAAACACAACTGTAGTCCCCTATCATATAATTATGTAGATTCTTGCTCCTTCTATATTTTGAAGGAAAAAATATCCCATATCACATTTCCTTCCCAACATGCATACCTATATACTTGGAGTGAGACAGAGGGGGGTGGAGCAATTTATTTTTTAAGTACGAATGGCACGAGTTCGTACTTGAATTTAAGATTGCACAAATTCTTTCCACCTTCAACGTTTGTCTGGCGCCTTCCGCCTTGTTTTCTATACATTCTATCTTAGTCAATAACACTCAAGCTACAAAATTAAAATTGAAGTTTCCTATAGGAGTTTTTTAAATGTTTTTTTGCGATATACAAATGCTTTCCAAATATATATATGTACGAACGCTGAGACCCTAATAAAATGGGAATGAAATGCTAGAGAAAATAAATTCGAACGCATTTTCTTATTTTTGAATAGTATACATATTGTATAGTCTGAAAGTTAGATAAGTTAATTTGATGTGAGCTTATGCTAAAAATAATAGGTGATAGAAATCATAATATGAAAGAAATCATGATAGATTGAAAACTAATAAGAAGGTACTTCAGAAATTTGGAAGGAAAAGTTAAGCTAGTATTAAACAATCCACTCACTCCACTAACAATTCCCTTCACCCATTCCATAGGTTTATTGATTAAAAAAGTTACTATCCTATTTTTCCCGTTCTCTCTCTCTCTCTCTTTCTCCCTCCCACTCTTCACACGAGTTTCTTTTACTTTTAAAGATTGCGGAAATATCAATCGTCCTTTTTTGCCACAGAATGAGAAAATATTCTTATCACCATCTCTTTTCAATTTATTCATTTCAACTTCTCTCTATCTCAGTGACAGCTCCATTTTGAAAATGACACCTTTTTTTATATAAGTCTTTTTTTACCTAAGAATATTTTTAATATTAACTTTATGGTCCTTTGAATAAATCTTTTCCCCTCTTCGGGTAAGTTGATCTGTTTGTGTGTGTGTGTGTGTCTTTAACTCACTTCCTTCATTTTCCATGTCGTCAAGACGGAGAGTGACTATTCTTGGACCAAGTTATTATTCCTTCTGACTGAGCTTTACAATTGTATGGAATTCCACTGGTTCCTTTGTCCCGATTTTTACCTTACTCCATTTTTTTTCCTTCTTCTTCTTCTTCTTCTTCTTCTTCTTCTTCTTCTTCTTCTTCTTCTTCTTCTTCTGTGGTTACAATTTCCGACTCTTCCTTTCTTCTGTCTTGAGTCTTGTCACACAGCTCTCCTTTTTTTTCTCTCTCTCTCTCTCTCCTTCCAAAAGCCAAACCTTCTGCCTCGTTGTCCTTACTTTATTGTAAGTAAAAAGAAAACTATTTTTCACAAACGTTTCCCATTTTCTCCTTTCCCTATTCTCACTATCCACCAAGCAAATTGTTATTCTCCACGAGCTCCGAAATCCTTCGGTTTACCACATGAGTTGAGCTCCCCATTTTTTATATCCATATGACTTTGACTCGCAGGGACAGGAAGAAAGAACGAAAGAAAGAAAGAGCGAAGGAAAGAAAGGAAGGAAGGAGAAGGACGCCGTAGCAAAGTCATGGTATATAGTGACATCAAAATATATCATGTCTTTCAAGGCAGTCTTCTCTTATTCATGTCTAACATGTTTTCCTCCTTACCAAAATTAGCATAAATTACTCAAGGTATATTTGTAACAACATTTGACTACCTTTTTTTATTTTTTACATCCAACCCACGTTAGTCACCTTACACATATATAAAATATTTATAGGTATGTGGATGCATAACATATGAAAAGAGCCACACGCTTTTGTCAAAATAGATATACTCTCCGTAAACATTTTAGTCACCTATGTACCTATGCATATATCTTCTTTTTTTTAAACGAGTTTTTTTTTCATAGAATATTTAAATTGCGGGCTATATTTTAGGATAAACGTCATTTATTCCCTTCCTACTATATTTAATAATTACATGTATGCATAAATGACCGGTTTGAATTTACAAAAGGCAGCTGTTTGGAATTATATTTCAGTATGAAAAAAGACATAGTATCTACGTGCACTGGATGGTTAATGGTATATATTTCCCAAACACGGTGCAATTAGAATTATTTACTTTGAAATAGAAATAACTAGTTCTAAATTCACTTCTTTTCAAAAAAAGTAAATTGAAGTAAAAAAAATACATTTTTAGTTTTTTAGAATATTAACCTTTGTAAATTAAAAAAACAAACTATTAGCCGAAAAAATTTGTTGTTCACAAGTAGTAGCTACAGTTATACTTTGTCTTGAGAATCTAAATGACTGTATTTACCATATTTTCCCTACTATAGGGACCCATGTATGCAATTATGCAGAACTCGGGTCCAGTTCTATGGTATACATGTAGAAATATGTATTTAGTCTGTTTCACATTACAAATTATAGCCCGTGAGGGAAGGAATGAAAGAGGGTAGGTGCTTGGAATCGACTCAAAATAATGAATAAAAAAATGTGAGTTTTCTCTCTCCCACACAAACTCTCTGGAATCAGAGAGAAGACGGACGAATGAATGAGAAATCGATTGCATGTAATGTAAGATGTCTGAGTCCTGAGTATAAAAATGATAAGATTTACTTATTAAAATTAACAATCATTAGTTTCATTAAAGCGCCTATATATTTACCTTCCCACCGCTAATTTGTTCATCATGTAATCGACCCAACATCCAGACCCAGACTCAGCTCATAAGCCTGACTCTTGAATTAATGATTTCTCTAACGAAAAAAAAACATATATCTGGGTTGCTTTTACTTCTAATGTTTTGATGATTATCTAGAACTCAGTCACAGACGAAGTAAGCGAGTCGAAAAAGAAACTGCGGAGAAGAAAGGAGAAGAATATCAAGCCCCATACTGAAACAGGTACGTACGACGACTCGTTATTATTGTCTTCTCCTTCCCCTATAGCTTCCTCCGTCGACATTTGGAAGAAATTGATTTGAATGTATGCAGTTCCTATTCGTATTCGTAGTCGTTTTCGTACTATGAAGGTTATAATAATTGCTTGGATAGCCCCTCATCAGTACAATAGGTAGTAGCTAGTAGTATTCAGTATGCACATGCTTTATATTGTAACTTCTACATTTTTTTCTGGGGAATATATACATAGTAGACTTTGGAACTTCTTTTATTTTGTGCTCATTACGCACGTTTTCATGTTCCGTAGGCAGGTTAGCAATCCACGAAGCAAAAAATTTTAATTTGCAGGATGAATGAATTCAACTTTTTTTTGGTGTATACGTAGAAGAGCTATGCAGGAATTTTGCTTGAGTCTGTAACTATGCAGAGTAAAAGTGTAGAGTTAATTTTCAATCAGAATGTGAATTTGCAGAGATAGAGAGAAAAAGAGAGAGAGACGGGGGAAGGGGAGGGCGGGGGGGGGGGGGAAGATAGGGGGTGAGGAACAGGAAACAATAGTTACCTTCCTACAATACTTACACAGTATACAGATAGCAGCAGCACAGTTGAGTGTTCGCAGTTTGATTAAATTGAATAGATTGTGGAATTTGTTTTAATTTTGAATCACAAAAAAACGAAATGGGTTGTAAATTTATTTTAGATCTGGGTAAGTTGGAATGGTCTGAACTTGCCCGATGTTTGCTAACCCTCAAGTCAGTATCTACTAATGAAGAGTGCCTTGATGAGGTCCTCAATGGGCTTGTCCTTCATTGCCAACCACTTCTTCGTCGATTTCAACAAGTACCGCCCACCACGGACGTTCCTAATGATCCCCACGCTTGTTTATCCGGCCTTCTGCATACACTTATTTCCGTGAGTGACACTCTCAAGTTTTTTTTCTTTACCATTTATTTCCTCACTTACTGTCTTCATTCTCAATTTTAACTTTATCTTATATACCTGCGGGAGCATCCATGATTTTGATCATGATTATTAATGTACCTACGTAACGTAAAATACTAGGTTAAACTCCACTTAATGAGAGACACGAGTAAGATAGGTAGGTACATACACTACATACTACTCATCTTATTATATATGAAAAAAGAGGTACAGTGCAGTCGGGTTACACCGGCCTGGGTTACAACGGTCTTCTTGATATACCGGTCAAATTTAGCAGTCCCGGCAACAACCCTATGCTGTGCAATGTTAAAGCATAGTCTTACAACGGTCAATTTTACAACGGTCAATTTGATACACCGGTCAAAATCTATGGACCGTACAGCCCTGTTACCATTAGAATCATATTTGTTACAACGGTCTTTGGTTTTCAATTTTTTTTTCTTAACAAGGTCTCTATCTGTAAACCAGAATGAATAATATCTCAAGAAATAACTGGGCGGGTGAATACAAATAACACAAATTAGACAGGATCTAACACGAGTAATAGCACTAGGTTTTACAAGTTATTATTTTTGCTAGCTTCAAATTGTTTTAAAAATTTTAACTTCTGTTGGCGTAGACGATTTTTTAGCAAATGATTATGGCTGCAATCACCAAAAAACATCGCAAGCCAATGACACTGGCATGTGAGTGAGTGAAAAAGTGTCAGTTATTCATGAACTTGAAAGTGAAAAAAAACAATGTTGATATTGAAAGACCTACTATCAAAACTTAAGCGAATTTGTTTTACTCTTTTAGCGTCTATTTGCGACTTTTTATCAACAATTTATTAACCATGCAATAATAATTACAGAGCCTGTTAATCCTAAAATGTAGATATTGAAGAACGGGTGCGAAGCTCAGTCAGCTTTTAATGCTGTGAGGAAAATTGAAAACTTTAGAATCTACGTCAATTAAACTTGAGCAAAGTTTTTCCTTATATTTTTAGAATCTTCTAACGTCTAATTACGAGCTTTTATTAACTCTGTACTAACAAAGAATACTATTATACCTTGTATTAAATTCAATTGTTTTTCGAGTTAAAATAATGCAAAAACCATGTATTACTATACAACGGCCAAAGACCGTTGTAACTTTACAACGGACCTTTGATACACCGGTCAAAATACAACACCCCCTTGAAAGACCGTTGTAACAAAGTTTTACTGTATTAAGATTTAATTAGGCTCTGATCTACAGAATATAGACAATGATCGATTGGAAAGTTTCCATTCATTTATTAGAGAATGTCACCACAACTTGAGCTTCCTCTATACTCCTCGCTTGTAATCCATTACCCAATCAGAATCAGAGTGACACCACGAGGGCAAACGAAGGGGGTTTGAAGTTTGAATCGAATGTAATATACCTCAAGAAGTAAAAGGGAGCAGTTTTGGTTTTGGTTTGGGTGATAAACTCAAATGTCGCCTCAGTCCTCTCCACATTACATTAATTGTTAATAATCCTACTAGCCAAAGTCATTGTAAATTCAAAATTCAAAACTTGACAGCATCCTATAATTATTTCATTTTCTTCGCTATTAGAAATGGAAAGTAGGGGAGAACTTATGGAACTCATTTTACGGGCTATAGGTTCACAGTGAGGAAAGTCCTCCGGTTTCTCGCTCCTTTCTCCGTTCCTTCAAGCTGTAACTCATTAGCAGATTGGACCACCACCACAATGATTGTTGCTTTTACTTTTTTATCGGATTAATTCCCTAAATTTATTTCCTTGGGGGCTGAATAATTAAAATAGTGTTATTCCGTTCCTCCATTAAGTGTACTAAATGATTTAAGGACTCCAAAGTTTATCTTTGTACATACATAAATTCCCTTATTTCGTTCTCCTTTCCCTTTCCGTCGGTTTCAGTGTCGGTGTCGGTGTCCGTGTCCGTGTCCGTGTCCGTGTCCGTCTGGGTCTATCAAACTTGGAGCAGAGTTCTTAGCGAATCGAGAAGCACTATGAGGAGAGATACCCGAAGGATCTTGGGCATGCTTAGTAGCTGTTTAAATAATTTACATCCAAATACAACCAATTCTGGAGGCATACGGACCCGCAACGTTAGTCTGCATATATGTGAGAATATGTATGGGACCACACATTGGAAATCCAACTAAGCATTTTCGCAGCTCATTCCTTTAGGTGGTTTTAGCTAAGAAATTCAAAGCATGAGTTAGAAAATACTCTGTTTTTCTCCTGTCCAATTTGCTACTAGCACTGTCCATCCAATTCCGTGGGTTTTTCCCCCTCTAAATTGAAAGAAATAAAATTCTGCTACAAACATGAGGAGTAGATCCAGACGGGATAGTGGAAGAAGTCGAAGACAGAGAGCCGACGAGAAAGTCTCTCTCTCTCTCTCTTGTGTATATGTATTGTTCGGTTTGTAGTTTACTCAGCTCGAGTGAAAATTGTGAAGGTGCCGGTGCCGGTGCCGTGCTATATAGTAGACTATAGAAGGTACAATCTGGAAGGTAACTGTAAATATTTGCCTATCCCAGCTCCGTCAGGTTACCTGCCTATTTAGTCTTTGTAATGCAGATGAAGGTCTGGCATGATGGTCTCATAAACTATTGATGAAACGCTCTCTGAGAACCATTTTAAATAGACTTTTCCACGTTTGGAATTTGCGAGACTGGGAGTCTGGAGTTGGAGCGGGACCTGGGCAGGGTGGGTGGTGGTGGTATAGGGATATGTATGTAGTCTATGTCTTACTATGCGGCTGGAAGTAATTCCAACTAGTAACACAGATCATTTAAATTCGATTTTGAAGCTTTCGAGCATCGAAACCGATGCAGATCCAACTTCACTGCACTTTTTTTTCCCCCAACAACTTACATATAATATCTTCACTTCTGAGAATTTTGCGCATTTATTTATCTATATACACAGTCACAAATAGACACTAATTTGAGATGCTATTTACAAGAAGATACACTGCCGGAGCAAGATCTATATTCATTCTATAGGACGACGAAAATATCTAATAGAAAGACTAAAATGGGATATATTCCGCAAGTTTTGGTGTTCCTAGTTATTAGGGATCTACACCATACGTCGTTTTTTTATTTACTGTTAGAATGTGAATAGAAATACGGGACTTATGGCCTTCAGTTAGGTGCACGAAATTCAATATCCAATTCACAGAGAGAACACGACCCAGACCAAATAAATTAATATTCTGATACTTACTTATGCCCCTTGTTTTTTCTCCCATTCCAATCTCACGTATTTACATATCTCGATGAGGAAAGAGGATATGTATAGAGTTAGGAGACATTACCAATGCCGATGATAATTCCGGTGGCTATAAATTTATTTGATTTATCTTAAAAATACATTTTGTTCTCCTTTATTGACTCATGGCTTTATTCGCACAAGACTCAATATCAAAATCAATGTGTGCAGGAATCTCCTCCCTATATAGCCCATATATCTGTACAGAACACACACGCGAATAAATTTCTATTATTTCGGATCGGACTCCAAATCGGAAAATAGTAGGGAGAACAAGAAAATTAAAATTACTTCTACTTCACCGTTCTATGCGAGGCCGAGGGAGGCATCGCGCCGCATGTTTTGTTTTCTACTACAAGGACCACAGGCAAAGGCACAGGCTGTGAGTCAAACTGAAAAACAATGAAAGTAAATTCAGGTGAAGGAACTAGCTAATAGAGAATAACATAGTACATAATAATATAATGTTACATAGATGAGAGAGTAGGAGGGTCACATCTGCGATCATTTCCGCTCTTTGAGAATATTTAAAGAGAGTATTCCATTTTATTTGAGAGTATTTGAGTTGTTATTAAAACTATGAATGTAAAATCTCTGGAAGTGCTATATAATATTATGGAGGTGGTGTGATGTTACCTCTCGCTCTCTGAGTTACAACATGCCCAGGGTTATGTGGCTTCGAGAGTATGATGTGCTAGAAATATTATATAGAAAATCCCAATCCTCCGGTCCTTCTCATGAGAGGCACACAACGTGCACACAATCCCATTAGATAGATTGTGAAATCTCGTCATTGAGTAAAGCTTTTAAGGCGTTCATTCGTCCCTTGTAATCTCTCACGACTTAGTCATGAATTATTTAACTCTTCCCCCGCATACAAACCAAAACCAAGGAACTTTCTAAATTCAAATCCGATTTGGTCCACAACCTACACAAGAACAAGGAGAAGACGGAGACGGGGAGGAAGAAGAAGAAGAAGAAGAAGAAGAAGAAGAAGAAGAAGAAGAAGAGGCGTTTGCTTCACAAGCTCAGGTTTTAACAACTGAAACATCTCCTATATATCCAACAGAATAGATTATACAACTATATAGATGGAACAAGACGGGATGGAAGACAAGGGAAAAAATCAAAAAAGAATTCAAAAATCCAAAATCCAAAACCGAGCTATAGATTATAGATCCCATGGACTCAGACTCACATTCAGAAAGGAGAAGAATAAAATAAAAAGTTGACATATCTTCACGTACGATCGTCCTAGAATAGAATAAATTCCCCTCTATGAATAATTCATGGGAATGCGCAGATTGTTTTTGACAAGAATTTCCAAGCTTAAAAGTCTTTAGAAAACATTGCGTAGCTCCGCGTACATACAAAATACAACCAGTCATCGACATCGATACTATGTCATGTAGCATGTAGTAGTAGTAGTAGTAGTGCACATAGGAGAGGAGTACTGTTTCTTTCACAATCCTGAAAATTGCAAAGTGTGCACCGAAATACACACCACACACAAGGGTTGGATTCTACGGCTACGGCATTGTCTCCTGTCTACATCACTTGACCGAGACTGCACCGTGTAGCAGACTGGAAGACGCTCCTCACCTTTTCAAAGAAGCCTCCCGCCGGTGTCGGTGTCTATTAGTTTTATAGATGTCATTGCTCCCTCACACCGTATTACCTATTTACACAATTACTTATCTGCCCATCTTTCCTCTTGTTTGTCAAAAAATTACTGCAGAGTAATGTGTATAGTCTCACGCTCAATTTCAACCATTTCCGCACAATATATTCTCAGTCTGCTGAAAGTCATGATAAAGCTAACAAGTACTCAGCATTTGTCTCTCGACTAAAAAAGCCCCAAGAATTCTTTTGATACTAACTTTTACATTACGTTCAGACTTCATAAGATAATAATTCTAGAGGCACTTTCAAAGGGTATAATTTGCTGACAGTTTCAAAACGGCAATGTTATTATTTTTATTATAATTATTAATAATTAAGCTAATTTAAAAATAATTTGAAAATATAATATGTATCTCTCTAATAGGTTGCTGTACAAAGTCATGGGAGCAGAGAAGAACCAAAAAAATTTCTTTCTGATTTTCTGGGAGTTATAACAACGTCGTGTCTACTATTTGCCTCGGGTCCACATCCTCTCCAGTACACAGCAATGGTGGCCATCAATAAAATTGTCGACTTGTGCATCATACATCGCCTGTCCAAAGAAAGGTAGGGTAGCGATATTGATATCGTGTTTGTCATCTTTGTAATTATGTCGTACGTCTACGTAGGTATATAGGTATGGTAGGAGGTATTGTGTGTACAGCTTCATTGCGTAGTGTGAGCACATAGAAAAATTTACTATTTCCAATTTACCTATAGTATGTCCGGTGCTCCCCTGATATTACTTCTGTACGTCTATAGAGTTCTGAGAGAGAGCCGCTACTCATTTATTAACTGGAAAGGGTTGGATAGATATATTTGACAGGGAATGGGATATATAATAATTCTCCTTCTCAAAGTATTACCTTTGAGTTTCATTATAGTAGATGAATGAGAATACTTTGAGAAATACTTTGTGTGGGTGTGGACTTAAGATAACGTGTGTGTGAGTCTAGGTAAGTGTAAGTGTGACAAGGTAAGATATCTGCCGGGACTGCGACGACGACGACGGAGAGAGGAGTCCAGTCAGAGTAGTAGTCCAGGGTGAAGGCTTTGGACTTTGGGGAAAGATACTATGTGGATTAGCGTAGTCCTTGGTCCTGGAGTAGGTAGGTACCCATTGTACTATGCTGCCGCTCTGAGTTGAAATGTTTTCCGGGTATTTTTAGTATTTTACTATGCCTCTGTAGTTTGGGTAGGGACCATGGAGCGCCTACGTAGTATTTGTAAAACTGCTCGTAAAATGAGAAAGTTTTAGTAGGGAACGTTCCATAGTAAGAATGAAAGTATTATGAGAGAGCAGGTGGAGAGAGCACGTAAAGAATTTGAGGGGTGAGAGAGGGAAAAGTGAGTGAGAGATGACCAGCATGGACAAATCAATGTGAGCATTTTCATCTGGAAATGTAATAACGAACTTGATGTGATTCCTCCTGTATTCCTTTCTCTCTCACTCTCTCTCTCTCTCACTTTTGCTTCACCAAATTTTTCCTCTATTGTGGTTCTAGTCGTGAAATTGATGGGGAGAAATCTGCTGCAAGTAATAACCAAACTAATCCAGCACAAGGACCAGGTCAACGAAGATCCAGTTCCACCATTCCCAAGCCTAACAACAAAGGACAATTACCCAAGCCGAGCAAATCCAAGGAAACACCACTCAAAACTTTAACACAGAGCACGGGTCAGGATTTACTGGGTAAGAGACATACTCAAGAGATATAATATATTATGTATTTGGGTGTATGTGTACGGGGACGGCTATGATCATCATGAGTAGGGTGGACGAGGATAGTCATACTGGCACTGGTACTCGCACTGGTGGTAGTTGGAGTGGTGGTGTTAGTCGTGGTCGTCATGGAGTAAACCCCAAGTTGAATGTTTTCTTGTCAGGCACCTGGTCAGGGATTAGAAAAACGATTAAATGTGGATTCCCTTGACATGATTCCATCTCCGAGTTGTATGGCACACTCAGATCTCCTACGACAGAAAAACGATAAAATTAAAGATTGAGATTGTGAACATTGACTGTAGTATCCACAGAGTATCGTTGAAATGGCATGAAACTGCAAATTGATGAGCTTCTCCATGGATCCGTAAAAGATTTCATATCCTTCGCTCTTCTTTCCTTCCTCTCCTCATTCTTCCAATCTATCCCTAATTCTGTATCCTTCAAGTCTCCCTTTCTTCCACACAATTCAAACCAAGAGACCAAAGACCAAACCAAACAGAGAAGGGAGGAGAGCAGCTCCCATACATACATACGTATGTAGGTACCTATATGCATTTCCTCTCCGACCTGAACATGTTTACTCTTTATTTACGCGTCACAAACAACAATTCATGGAAATAAAAAGTATAAAACAAGAACATAATTCCTACTCCCCTCTCTCCCTTAAAAATATAATAGGAAGCATTTCTTGGAGAGCAACGACTTTCTTTAGGCCAACTCTTCACAAAATACCTACCAAGAAAACATGAAGTGGAGTGTAGTAGTGTAGAGAGGGGCATGCGGCGCACATTGTGCACCATCCACTTACAAGTCCACCTTCGTCTTCGTCTGACTAGTGAGCATCTTACAACTACAACCTGTACCTATACTCCCATCACATGTCTCCCACTCTCTGCACCGTTAACATATGTCCAACCAGTCTTTAGAATTCTGTCTGTAGTCCTCCTACTTCCCCACTTTTTGTTTTCGTCTCCGTCGAAACTATGAAAAATTCATCTTTCCGATATCTGTTTGTCACGAAGGTCTGCCACCCATAGCCAAGGCTTTGTGCAGGAGGTGAATGCGTATCTCTACGAGTATACAGTATGCATAAAGCATTGGAAGTCTAAAGATCCTTTCTCTCTCTCTCTCACCATTTCCTACTATTTCTTATTCATCCTGTCTTCCTTATTTTTCTACTTTACTCCCTTTTCTCCTTCCAAAATATCTATTACTGAGCACGCAAGAAACTCCTCCTTCCCTTGTTCCCACGTCCACCTTGACACTGAGCAGGAGTACAGTACAGGAGAGTTGGAATGCAAAGGAGAGTGCATGTGCCTTCTATTCTAAGTAAAAATGTAGCCGAACCTCTTAAATTTTGAAGGTAGAGCTGGGACTGCTGAACTGCTGATAAAAACATTTCCCCGTCCTTATCCTAGTTGGGTAGTCCTACTCCCATGAATCTATCATCGTCAAACGTCTACTAACTTTGAGAACACTCAATAATTACTATAATAATAAATGTATAAAGACCATTACATTATAAACATGGGCAAATAATTCTATAGCAATTATATCTCAAATAACGTATTACATGCACGGAATAATTACTCTGAGGGAGATAATTATGGTTATTCTCATGCTCACAATTACCTCAAAATACTTGATAGACTCTTCAAAAACAAAATTCAGTTTAATAATATAGTAGGATTTAAATTCAAATATGACTCTGTCAGGGAAAAGGTATATACTAATTATGCATTATGACGTTCACACAAGAGTACAAGCAGAGTAGTAAGTTGTTTTTGTAGTATCTTCAATTTTGAGGTCATTTCCCTGTTTTGCAACAGAGTAAAAATGCTATCTATATTTTTCTGTGTCAGTTTTCGTATGATATGTATAAAAAGTAGTGAGGTTCATCAATTAGATATATCTACGTCTTAAGGTACCTACCTATACCTACCTACCTTAGGTTAGTTGTATTATTCAAGTGTAAACTTTATAGGAGCTTTATCGTACACCAGAACCACTAAGGAGTGAATAGAATAGATAATTTATTTATATTTAAACAATTTTGAATTTCACTCGTATACCCCTTTTCTTTCTTTCTTTCTTTTTTTTGTTGCTTTAGTTCTGTCATACCTTCTCCCACTCTGACTTTTACAGTTGCCTGTATTCTCCCTATTTTACATGTCTACAGTACGATTTATCTCTGTGATAATAGTGACAGTATGCATCTATTCTTCGTCCCATTCTTATTTGTCAGTTGTAAAGTTTGAGAACAACACGAGAGGAGAGTCTGGAGTCTAGAGACGGCGGCGGAGGTGGAAATATAAAAGTATATCTACACAGTGCATCTTTTCTTTTCAGTTTTTTTTTCTATTTGAAACTCTCCCTATTTCACTGTACTGGAGAAGCCGGGGAGAAACGTAGGAGTAGTAAAAGCGTTCAGAATGCAATATTTCATCCCGTATATGTAAAATGTAAGGAGACAGAAGAGGCTTGCTACTGAGAATACTCGAGATTCTCGTGAGACCAATTGGCAAAGTTTACAAAAACAAAACAGCCGTGTAGAAAATAAGGAGGACGGGAGGCTCGCCGAGGTTTGCGTTGGGCAAAAAAGGAGTATAGGATATAGCTAGACTCTCGGATTCCAACATTGGGAACGGTACCGGTGCAGGTACCGGTGATGGTTGTGAAACCGTCTGGAATTTCCGTTGGAGTCCAACAGGGGCTAGGGTAACATGGAGGAAATACTTTTGGATCATGAATACTGTTAAAGTTGTCAGTTTTAGTACAGCTGAACATCCGATGGAATAAAGGCTGTCTAAATGAGTGAGAATCCCTATCCTATTTACATATTAGCTTGATCTGAATATCTGGATAGATTCCTTCTTTAGTCATCCCATGTTTTTTTTTTCTATCTCTTTTCCTTCTTTATTTCTTTAAATCTTTCCTCTGATTCTGATTCTGGCTCTACCTCTCAACAGCTAAGCCCTTACTCCTCACGTCCCGCCCAGACTATTATATATTTTCAAGGAGAGAAAAATGTCTTTACAGATACCTTATAGCTATATACCAAACACTGCGCTGGCTTACGCCACAAGATTTTTATATTGGAAATATATATCTGTATATATATATTGTATCAAAAGCATTATATTCCAAGTGTAGTTACGGTTTCCATGGCTTTATGGTAATTTTCAAAGCCCATCCCACGTCCTCTGCAGTCCCATTGTTTGTGTTGAGTGAAATCCAGGAAGAGAAACAAGGGAAAGTAGCTTGGTTAGTGGAGTATCCGTGTTCTCGCCTCTTGCAAGGCATACCAGCCACCATCCAGAATCAGAAATGGAAGTAACTGTGTGTGAGCCCAGCTTTATTTAACAGGGTAAATTTAGATGCTATCTCGACCGAAGCTCCCGTTTTAGAACATTTTGGTCATGAGCAACTACATGTTTGTTACCTGTTAATTGTTTATCCCGCTGTCTCCCTTGTCTCTATATAGTATATCTCAACTCAACGAAGAATAGAATACAAATATTTACACGCCGACTCTTGCCGCATGTGATGCTACTGACTACTGACTACTGAGGCAGGGTAGCATTGTTATGAAGTTAGTAGTAGGTGTTATTGTGAGAGCGCGGACTGTATTTGTATAAGACTCACAGAAACTATAGCTACAAATGCATCTCCAGTTCTACACATCATATGTTTGTGAGCTTAAAATTTCACCATAACATTTCACAATACGGGAATTACAGGGTATAAATCTTCCCTAAATTTTGAGACCGTATTGGAAATGGTAGTTATTCAGGTTGAAAGGTAGCTGGCTGTCTCTGGGTCTGGACTTTGTATTGAGATTGGAGATGGGGAGCGTAAGCGTGCATCATTATTATCTATAGAAGGTTGTAACTGTGTAGTTTGTAGGATTGGGCAAGTATTCTTTCTCGTATCGAGTTCTACTCGTCTTCGTCTCCGCGTCTATCCGTCCTCATAGAGTTGACGATCTTCAAGGATTGCTGCATAAGATGGCTTGTCACGGCCCGCACACACACACACACTCTCTCTCTCTCCTTTTCTCTCTTTGTAATGGTCGAGTAAAGTTAAAGTGCTATTTTCCCCATACGATAACAATTTTTGTTATTGCTACAGATGTCCACCCTAGGAAAATACGGACTATTCTTCGACATTATCCTTGACATATATAATATGTGTATCCAGCAATTTAGGATACATACAAGTATTATGTATTTCTGCCTACCTCCGTCCTCGTCCTCGACTGTCTCCCCGTCCTTTGTCATGTCCAAGGGATGTAACGATAATACTATTACTATTACAATTGCTCACTTGTCTGTCTCGCGTAAGTCCTCCACTACCGTCAATGGAATGGTTATGGGGGCCCATAGATATGTATCTCAGAGATCACCAGTATGGAGAGAGCCTTCCCCATCCTTTCTGTCCACACACACACACACACACACATAAGTGTAAAAGTTAAGCTCAGGTCTGAGGAGTGGAATGGAGGAAGAGAGGAGAGGGTGAACTGGGACGACGAGCGTGGAGAAGACAAATCGGAGATAAGTACAAACACAAGAGGTTTACTTCTCTGTCTCCGATTCGAAAGCCGAGGAAGGAATCCTCTTCTACTTCTCCTAAGCCTACAAGCGTCCATCCACCCCAATAACAAAACAACATTTAACATTTCGAAATCATCCATTTAAGCATCACATAGCACGAGACTCTACATCCGTAGCCTGTACAAACACAAACTAACAGACACCATAACTCCAGCTCCATATGAATCTGTACGAGCCAACCAATAATATCGTCATCAAGACGATAACCGATTTCAAGGCAGTTACACCGTCAAGCTCTTCCTCCTGTGTTTGAATGCGTACATTTAAACTCATAGTGAATTCATCTTGACTCTTGACAGATGTAGTGCGGACTGGGATCGGTTGGAATTGGTAATGGAATTCATGATTGAAGGGAACCCTGCGTGAAATGATCCTCTTTGCATTTTTGTCATTCGTCAAATTCAAACTCCCATAGACTTGAAATTTTGACGTGTTAAAAAATAGAGGAAGTTAAATTTTAACGTGACTATGATCTTGTGTGACGTTGTCACATTTGAATTATTTGATTACGCAACTTTTTTTGAATTTAAAAAAAAATTGAATGTTGAAAGTACATTTACTATATTTATTTTTATTTTTAGTAATAGTCTCGTACATTGGAGGATCCAGGCTTCCTTTGATTTTCATTTTCATGGAACGGCTTCTTTTTTTTTCAGGAGAAAGTACCAAAATATCTCTGTATGTGTATTGATAGTCTGTCACTATTCGCGTTATGTAATTTTCACCTCCTTCCAATTTCCATTACCGTTCCAATTGACTTATATTCTACTCCAGAGACAGACAAAAAAGAAATAGAATGTGTCTGGGAAAATAGGAGAAAGGAAGGAGGGACCTGGTTACCTATACCCACCTATCTCTATCCCTTCCTTCTTTTTTTTAGAAACTCCCTATTTATTTCCTTTTGTACTTCACTTTGACATCCGGTTATGGGAAAAGACGTAGATAAGCTTAAGTGGCTCTTTATCTACAATTCCACAGTTCTACAGCTCCTCTCGCTCTTCGAATCTTGGATCGTCATTTAAACTCAGTACGTCAAATGACACCATGTCGATTTCGTTTCAATTCAATTCCCTATTCCATATCCCATGACTTTTGAAGCATAAGCAATGACATACATGATTTCTTGTCGACAGCTTCGCAGCCAGTACGACTCCCGGTCCCGGTCCTAGTCCCGGTCCCCGTCCCCGTCTCCGTCTTCGTCCCCGTACCGCGGTGCAGCTCAGTCAGTCTTTATATATACACACACACAGTCTGAATCTATTCGGAGATTTGAGCCCTGGAAGTGCACCTATTACGCCACGCCTGAGCCCTGTATATATGCAGTAACGTAATTATGTTAATATATGTAGTCACCTAAATGTACAAACCCGTAAAGGGCATTGATGGATTTGTGTATATTTCTTCGTCTTCATCCTCAATGAAGGGAAATTGAAGGAAAGATCTCCTCATCCTGACGCTCACACGTCTCCCATATATTTTCCACGGCCGCGCTTTTTTTTCCTATCAGTTTTGAATATCGATTAGCAGCTCATTTAAATACTTGCTCAGCATATAGCCCATATAGTTCGATTAACTCTGCTCTACTCTCTTGTGCTGCTCTCTTTCAATGTCCTACTCTTTTCTTTGAGTCTTGGAATACTTACTACATGTGTAGGAAGACTATAGACATGTAGGCATACATTTCAATTCCATCGTTTTCGTTTTTTCCACCCCGCTCCTTCCTTTCCCTTTCTCCATCCGTGCTATATCTCTGTAATAAAAATTCCATTTCTGATGAACGATGTTTCCCCTTCGAGTAGATACTTGCACTGTGAGTTTTTTTTTATTTAAACCTGGGCCTGGATTAGTACTTTACACTCCGCATCTTAGGAAGCTCATATGGTTCGTAGACGTTACATACATGAAAGACTTTCTTGGAGTATATTGAACGTTGCTCATGAAGTCATTTAAGATGGCTCATCATGAGTAAAAGAAAAATAGGCTGATGCACACTAGTAGTTTGAGTCGAATACTTCCCATCAAAGATCTGCATTCTCTCCGTGCATGGTTACAACTATATATGGAGTTTAAAGTGGTAGTAGTTGAGCCTTTATGAAAATGTGGCACTGTATATTATATACTCCTATAGTTCAGAGTCAGAGTGATCGATCACATCATTGTAGACTCCTACTCTTTCCAGTGACACATATATCCATTCATGCGACGTCTAAATGAAGATAGAAAGATAGAGGAAGGGGGGTGGGGGGAAGAGAGTATAGGGCTCGTGAATGGAGTCAATCTTTCGGTTCCTTTTGTATGATGAGGGATAATAACGAAATAAAAACGTAATGAGGAAACTCAACTGGTCGTAGTCTCCTAGTCTCGTAGTTTAACATGTACGTTTTTTGAATTCTTGACAGATGTAGTCAGCAGAGTGTGTAGAGCGTCTTCCTTTAGATCTCCCTATGTACACCTCCTTCCCAGCGTTTCTATTCCAGATCCAGATCCAGATCCAGAAGAAGAGCTAACGCTCACTCTGTGTCGTCCTGTGTACACTCTCTACGCGAGATAGAATCCATTTTTATTGTAGTCAAAAAATATGCACAGTTTTGCTCATGGCATTCTCCTCTATCCATTCCCTATTCCCTTTGCTCTTTCTCTCTTACACTCTCCTCATCACCAGTACCACGGAACTACTACTACCACTATTTATGTGCTATAGTGCTGAGGCTACGAGGCGAGGCTATGATACTGGTGCTGGTGATGATAAGTGTGGTCTATGAAGGAAGGAAGGCGATGAAATAAAAAAAACTTGATGCATATATGCAAAGGAAAATATTTACATAGAGATTAGGTAATGTATTAAGAGAAGAGAGAGAGAAAAAATTACATTTTGTACTGGATATGAAGATTTAAAGCTGTTTTCTTCCTGCCCTGTCTATTATATGCAATCTGCAATCTACAGAGTCAGAGCATGACAGACTTAATATAAAGTAGTATGCAAGCTACATACATACATACCTATCCACATATGTACATACCGTGTACTTGACTATGCTCATATATACCTACTCATATGTTGAGAACACCGATTGCTACGTGATTATTTTCATTCTACTTCTACTCTCAAAATTTCTGTATGATATTTTGTATGTATCCCATTAGGAAGATTAGGTTCTTTGATGATTTATTCACTTGACTTGCTAGGATTCTGATGTTTTTTAACTCACAAATTTTAACCTAAATTAGATCCTCATTTAAATCTGGACGTGTTAGTGAAAGCTTCGTCCATATTATGTATGTGTTCTGGAGGGCTGAGAGAGACCTGTGAATTGTCATAAATGTGCATATTATTCATTATATGACCTATTCTTTAAATTCTTCTCAAAATAGATAGCAAAAGGAAAACTGAGGCAGCTTAGGGAATTATAATTTGACAAGCTATCAAGTATGAAGGCCAAAAACATTATAGTGATCATGTATATAGATAATATCATCGTTAAAATTTGAATTTGAGGGTATTAGAAAAGTAAAAAAAATTACATCAGTACTTAGGAGGCTTTTACAGTTTTCTATAAAGCCCAATTTTCCAATTATGGTTTGTTTTTTACAAAAAAGTTCTTATTTTAATGTTTTTGATATGATATATGCAAATACTCTGTCATGTGAAGAGCGGTATCAACTACCTTTTTTGAAAAATTTACAATTGTCTCACCCCTCCACATGCTTTTGAAAAGTTTTTGAAAATCTAACAAAATATGTAATTACAATTTAAAACAAGTATACATGTAGCATAAATGTGTCAATGAACTTTCCAAATTATCATGTTTTATTTTTTTTTAAATTAATTTCTTTTAGCATTACAACGAATTGTTAATTAACGAATTTTACTACTAATTTTGTTTTGTTGTGCAAGTAGTACAGCATAGTATTTCTAGAGTCATATATTTAGTGTGGTAAAAAAAGTTTCCAATTTTGCAAAATGGCTTCACATAATTACATTGAAATTACACACGCCATAAATCGTTCAAGTAATGAATTTCTGGATGAATTCTTATACGTAACATTTGAATTTAATTAACGATAACAACTTGGAAGATCAAACATACAATAATAAATTGCAGTCTGCGGAGTAATAACTTTCAGATTGAGAATCTCTAACGTAATTCACTGTGGAAAGAAAAAGGAAGAAAAGAAAAATTTTTGAAAATAAAACTAAAAATTAATGGAACGTGTTCTCAACGTAAGAAGTATAGGGAGGCTATGCTCTCATTTTCCCGTGGACTGTGGACGTAGTTTACATTGATGTCGTTGCTACTCCCTCACTTGGTAGTTGATAATATAATATCACAATCTATGGTTTCGTTTGGTTTGAGATCTAGACTTGATTTTGAACGGAGTAAATACTGTAGGGATACTGACTGAGCTTCATAGATTATGTATAGACGTATTGCATGCATTGCCTTAAACACTTTTTTAACCCGAATCCCCACACTGTTAAAAATGTACTTCTAACGTAAAAGTTGACAACCCCACTCCCTTACCCTTCACTTTTTTCAAGTAGTCTATGGGTGAATCTTACATTTTGTAGTTGTTTGGGTTCATTTGCGTTCATTTCACGCTCAAATGTTCATAATATAAAGCCCTCACTTGCCACTGCCACTTGCCACACATTCTGCCCTTCTCCATATAAATATCTCCATCAAACTTAAATTCACTTCAATACATCCTCCGTCGAGTGCGCTGCTGCTTCCTGGTAGAATATTAAGGGGGCTGCAAAGAACTATTTATTATGTACTGGTTGCTTATTACATGGAATACATAGAGTGTGAGCAGGTAGCTACTGGATATGGATTAGAGTAAGGAGCTAAATAATTTAGTATAGCTTTTAATTCAGGGAGACACCTTCGTAAAAATTCTTAATACGCTACTCCTAATTATTTCTTCTAAGTGATTCTATATCGGTAATGAAGTAGAAACAGTTTCAGGAGCACGCCCACGCTTACATTTGGACTTCCATCCCATAACTCCGATGCCCAATGTATTAGCTTGTTAGGTTCCCCAGACTTTTAAAATATCCTAAAACCTTCTCCCTCCTATTGTACAAGGGGCCAAGTGTAATGCGTTACAACACGGTAATTGAAGGCGATGCTTCAACTTTGTGTTACCCTTGTGTGTGTTAATCAATACACCTATATTTTTCTATTTTGCCATTATTTTACTTTTCCGATTTAATGCACATTATTGGGTAAATTAGATTTCTATTTTAATTTGAGATGTAAATAATTATTCAATAAAATCATCTCTATAATCAGGCTCCTCATAAGGAAAAATAATGTTTAATTTAACAAAAAAAATCAAAACGACAACCCAAACGAAAATTTTCATTTTATTAATTTTGAAATGATTTTGTGAGCATCTTTGTTAGTGCAGAGGAATTATATTCGAATATTGAACAAGAAAAGGAATATAGGGGTATTTGTGATGAGAAGGAAATGACTTGAGCCGGAAGAGGCGGCGAGGATGATTTCAATTTGCATATGATTTTGATTTTCATCATCATCATTTATACCATGAAGGTATAAGGGAGGACAAAATTTTACTTCTCCACGTCGAGAAGACATGGAAATCAAAACCCCATCGACGTTTTTGTGCTGTAATCCTTATCGTTCCTCTCTTATAGTTTTAGTTTTCACCTCACGCTCCTTATCTCAGCCTCAGTCTCATTTTCTCATGGACTGTCTTTTGGGTTACAGGAATTTTGGAGCCTGCTGTTGGACCTGTAGTGAATATTCTGCACAATGCTGTGACTCTGTACAAACGAACTATTGGATCCCGTCAGATATGCACACCTTCCATCAGGTAAACTTTAATTTCTTTTTATACTGTATACTTCTTCTAATTCCTACATCCATCCCAATTGAATTTAGAATTCTACGTACGATTGGAATCTCAAGTGATAGTCAATATACTAGAGAATCATTTTTTGGAGTGTGTTTATATGGAGATATTTTTGGTTTAAGTCTATAGAAGATACTGTTATTACATTCCAAGATAAAGGGGTAGGAATCTCGGCTGAATCTCTTACAGTTATGCACTGTACTACAGTAAAAGAAAAACGGGATTTCCGCATTGCCCTAATGAATAATGGAGCATCTTAGCTCTATAATCTCAACCTGAGAACCGAGAAACTATTCAATTTCGATATGCATCCAGCACGGATTTTTTATTTCATAACTTAAAGTCTTACATTAAATAGTTAGTTTCTGAAAGTGCAAATTTTTTAGCAAATTTTATCATGCAGCATTAATGTATGAAGGTAGTTACAATTACAGTTATATATATCTCGTAGTTTTTTCGTTTTCCATTTTTAATTGTTTAATTCTTTTGCTCGTGGTTTTTCTTCTAAACTGAAGTCCAAATTTTTTGGAGGGGGGGAGGGCAGTTCTCTTAGTAATTCCTTTAGTAAGACATAATCTCTAAGTTAGCGATGCATATAGTTTGTATTGTTTTAGAATGTGAAATATCCAATTGGTAACATGGGAATAACAAGTTGTATGCTAATAACTCCAATAAATTAGGGCGAATATATATGATTAAAAAAACCTTTGCCTTTGAAAATCCTAAGTATCTAAAAGGCATAGTATACTGAAGATCTTCATCGCATATTTTTGGTTACATCTTATTTACAGGCGAAGGACTTGCAGTGCACATTGCTTGCAGTTGCTGAGTGCGCGACTCTTGGTCTTCCTGGTTCATTCTCCTGCCGTCCAAAAATCTTTAGTGAGTGAAGCGCCTCTTCGCATCTTCATAGCTGCCTTGGATGCTACGCACGACCCCGTAAGCTGTATTTCTTAAACTTTATTCTCTTTCTCTTCTCCAAGGAAATTTTCTCTTTGACTTTCAAGAACGTGATCAAGAAACCCTTGCATGTTCTTTTTCTTTAAAAAAAAGTAGTGCCGCTTTAGATCATCTCATTTTTTCTTTTTCTTCCATTTCTATGCTGACTTTAATATAATTGTAAGTATTATGTACGGAGCGTAAATATTTATAATGAACTCCCTAAAGTATATTATGCAGAATCTTCTGTTTAACTCTTTTAAATTTACCATAACCAACCACCTAAAAGTCCCATGTAACTGAAGTATGCCATTTATTTTAAATTAATGATGTAAGTCAAGAAACTTCAATTGTAGTGACAAATTTGAAGTTTTTGAAGAAACTATAATCGTAATAGTCATATTTCCACTCAAATATAAATCTCATAAATTTTTATTTTACAACACATGACTATAACTATAATTAACTAGAAGTTGTTTCAACTTGGAAAAATGTGGCTTTTGTGGAAAGATGTTACTGACTAACGATAAGTCTTCAACAACGATCATGACAGATCCCTTAAAATGCAATATATAGAGGAGTTTAATACCGCTCCATGTATAGAAAGTTTAGAGAAAGTTACTAACCATTTAGGGATGAACTGCATGAGTTGGAAAGCAAGTTAACAATTTTAACGGGAATGTCTCTGGATCAACAGACTCCTACACAGATTTAGACTTCATAGTCATATGCTGTACTAAAATTTGTGGGTAGCGCTTAATTTATGGATGAATCAGTAATCTTCAAGATTGATCATCCTGTCATCTAACAAGTATTCGTGAGCATAGACGCAGTAAAATATAATTAATTTACCTCTTCTTCATCGCGCAACCCAATTGCAGATTAGCTATATGGTCTGTATATGCTTGGTGAGGAGACGGGCCTCTGACAAGATTTATTAGCATTAAGGATAGCAAATTGTATGATTTGAGAAAGCGGACACTTTACATCCGTTACGATTAGGGGTAGATCCCACTGCAATGGAGATTGTCCTGGAGTATCATCAGTCACTACCTACGCAATCCCTGAGAAATGTGTACAAACCAGGGAGGAGAAAATGAATTTTTTTTATTGTACAAAATACACTTTACAAAAGTAAAAGGTACTAACAATAAGAGTATTACGACCACGGGATAAATGCATTTTACATTATTATATAGGTACCTACATATAATGGCATAGGAGCGCATTGCCCCGGGTAATAATAGGATCATTAGTTCTTTCATATTTAAATTTTATATAGTTTTATAGAGCCCTTAGGGGTCTCAAAAATGTACTATAGAACTATTTTCCAAGTTTTCAAAAGCGTGCAGTAAGAATTCTTTTGGAAGTTTGTAAGGCACAAATTATCCCAGTTGAATATTTCTGAGACAGACACTACTACTACTACTACTACTACTACTACTACTACTACTACTACAGATGGGTATATAAAAAAAGTACGCATATGAATTTTGTGGCAAGTCTCAACTGGAAGGATGATGTGTGAGAGAGGGAGAGAGAGTGAGTGACTTACAACTGTATAAAGTAATTTTCTCTATTATAAAGACAGGCAATAAAAGCGATTAATTTTGTGTAAGACAAAGTAGAGGGAATGTGCTCCTCTGAGTCGAAGCGTTAGCATATATAATTATTCCATGTAAATACATGTTAAGGATTTTAATTATTCCCAGGGTAGGAAAAGCAATAATACATTCATGATCACTACCCATGCTCATCGAACAGACATAAGTAAATGGAGGCTTCCCTGTATCTCTCTCTCTCTCAGTAGATTCAGAGCCACAAGATTGCGTTCCCAACCACAGTATTTGTCTGCTAAACGTTGAGGCTAACAAAAATCCTCAATTAGTTGTGGCAACATGGAACACGCTGGAATGAAAACTTTTTAATTATGAGGAATAGCGAAGGGAGATGAAAGAGCGAATGAGGTTGGGCACTGGCTCTAAAGACTCAAAAAGTAAAATGGAAGGCTGACTCTGCGACTCTGACTCTGATTTGTTTTACAGCAACTACTTTGTCTGGTTCTCCAAATCTTGGCGACTCTCGCCTTAGATCCTTCTCATCACAAGCCACTGCTAGATGCTGGAGTGGCGGATGCTCTCCCGCCTTTGTTGCTACCTGCTGACGAGTTCTTCTATACGAATCATACGACTCTGTTTGCTCGTTACGTTAAGCATCATGCCGCTCGATTGCTCGTCTATTTGGGACTCCATCATAGGTCTGCACTTCGAGTCAGTGTCTTTGATCTCATCACGGCAGGTTTGTCAAACACTTAAACCATGCATTGCTTTTGTCTTTGTAGAATGTAGAAATACACATTTATGATGGGTTCACAGATAGAGAGATGAAGATTGTTTATACGATTGTATTTCGACTTCGGTTGAGATCATTAGTGTTTCCTCTCTCTCTCTGTCTGTGTGTGTGTGTGTGCCTCTGTGTCTGTGTCTATGTGCTGGTATCTTTTTGACTAAAATCTTTGTGTTCCACGTCGGCTACACTATAATAAACAGAGGAGAAGGCCAGAGAGCCGAGCGTGTCCCTATCTTCCAGCTCAACAGTGAAATATGTACAGGGACCCATTTGAGTTCAGTGTTCAGGAACGACAACAAGGACATCCACTAAATAATAGTCACGGCCTCAAACCACTCCTACCGTATTAGTAGGATGTGCAGATTATTAATATTTTTAGTGTGCAGAACCCATGTTTTTTTTTGTTTTATGCTCGAAACTGCCACTAAAGGGGCGACAAAATGATGTCTACAGATGTATTCAGTATCGGAAGGAGCTTTGAGAAATCTTTATGGTTATGGTGTTATAACGATATTTTTATTTGACTCTATTTTGGTAGATCATTTCTTGAAATAAAAGTCTAGGGAGTTTACAAATGTAAATGATTGTGTCGTACAAGGAAAGGCCAGAAACATGGGTTCATGCTATGTATGCAGATAACAAAGGGAGACATATACGAGTAGGGATTTTTGCTTTGGCCTGTGTCCCTTATTTGCTGACTCCGAATCCAAATCAGTCTGAACCTACTACAGGGTGTGAGTATACATATAGAAAATGCCTGGTCTAGAGATGGGAGATGGGACCTACCTACCTACTAATATTTTTGAGCTGGAGGATATGTGTAGTTGAGGTTCTCTCATGCGTTCCTTCTCTTGTACTTGTACTTTTGGTGTATTGAGTCGTGTATAAATTTGCAGACGAGTCAACAGTCTCGAGTGGAACGCTTGGCAATGAGGATTTATTTATCACTTGGACCTGCTCAACCCCACCGCCTGTCCTGGGTCATCCGAATGCGGCAAGTGGAGTTCTACCTTCGATCATTGTCATGTCTGTGGAATCCACTCTGATCCGAGTGCTTAAATCACTCGAGGTTTGTCTTTCTTCTTCTTCTTCCTCCTCCTCCATGCTTGCTCTCCCTATATCTTCTAGTTTCATTTTATCTAAAAGGTCTTGACTCCTGAATTCCAAACTACTTACTGTTTCTGATGCTTCAGTGATGTCTCTAGAGGAAATCTTCATCGTTTTCTTCTATTGTTCCTCTGGGAGGACTGAATAAAATTACCCAAACTTTTATACTTTTACTCTTCTTCGTGGAACGACTCCTGAATGAAAGGGTGGGAAGCCATAAGCTTTTGAGAGGAAAATGAGAGACTCACATTCTTCCCCCTTTGTCGCCCTTAACAATATTGACACTCGCATTTGATTTAAATACACGTTTGAAATATTTATTTACTTTTATTTTCGAGCGTACGTGTGAGCTTTAAAGAAAAAACCTTAGAGCGCGACTACTCAGCTCCAGCTCCACCACGTACGTACGGACTCGAGTACACTCTCCCAGGTATCAGTCCCCCGTCAGCCTCCTCCATATATTATTAGGTACATATGTTATTCAGAGAGAGAGTTTATTTATACATCCATGGCGTGATGTTTTTGTGGATCCGTGCTTTATATATGTACATTTTTCATCCCGAAACTAAACATGGAGAAAGGAGAGTGGAATAAGTGACCCAGAGCATTTATGAGCGGCTCACGTACAAAAAAAATACATGTAGGGATGAGCTTATTTAAAATTTTACGGAAAGAATAAGGAATGAGAAAAGTTTGTGAGTCCAAGTGGGTGGGATATATACTAAGCAGTTCTAATGATACCTTGGGGAACCCCCTCCTTCTCGCTCCAGTAGCTTAAGTTACAAGATAATTGAAGTCGTAAATTCTGTACGGCGGCATTGACTTGAAACTCATCTCATGTAACTTTCTTAGTGCTTACACCTTCCTAATTATTTGATACGATTTAAGGTGAGCGTCGCCCCGGGCTCTCCGTACTTGAGGGAGCCCTCGTCCACCAGTTGGTTGAACCAAAGTCCAAACAGAAACTGCATCTCACCTGCTCTCCACTTCCGGCGTCATTCCGCTGAAGGTATGTACTTTTTCAATTTCAAGTCTACGGCAAGATAAAAAGAGACACTATGTGTGCATCATCGTCTCTTGAATATATTTTACCTTCTTTTTTTTGGGAAAATTTTGGATTAAGCGCATTCATGCGATAAATGCGATTTCTTCACTTTTGACAAATCATGTACTTAGCTGGACGAAGGGACAGTATCGGTGGACCCGAGTTGGATCCAGCTTTCGTGAGAATATTCCAAACTTGCTACTCCGCTGTCGTTCATCCAACAATTTTACTGAGACTTCTTCTCCATCGTCTTCTCACCACAGGCCTAGCTTTAAGAAGATGGAAAAGCTGCGCTTCACGTGCCTCATTTGCTTCCGCTTACTCTGGTCATTCTGGTCACTCTATTTTTTCTATGTTCTCCGGAGCAGAGTCGAGGACCTCTAGAAGTCGAGCTTCAAGCACTGACACAGAATCACTTCCACTCCGCCGGCGGAGACAAGTATGATGTTTTACAAATATGTACTTTTATTAGTCAGATATATGTTATTTTCATATTATTGTGCAGGCGTGCTTGGGGGAGCGGTTAGGACTGCAGACTGTAACGAAATTTACAGTCTCAGACCCGGCTTCAATCCTCGGCCACTGCTAATCGTTTACGGCTCGGTGTTGTACGGTAAACGTCACTGGATGGTTGATTGAAACCCAATCTCCTTCGGTGCTCCTTAGTGACCACTACTTACTGTAGGGGCCTAGGGAATGAGACTCCTTTACTGTGGAGGAGGGGACGGGGATAGGTGAAAGGGTACAAAGACCGAGACGATCTAACGCGGTAGCCTCCTATTTCCTCACCCACAGTGACTGGTTGAGTCTGGTTGTATGAACTTCGGTTAAATCGACCCAATGAATAAATTATTATTATTATTATTATTATATTATTGTGTAAATTATCTTTTTGCTGAATTATCGTGTGCTAATATATTATATTGATACATATTTTTTTAAAGTTTTTTGTATTTGTACCAATCATCCTTCTACATACTAAACAAATCCTAATGAGTAAATTTAAAATTTGAAATTAATTTCAGGTTAGTCTGACAGTGGATTGCGGAGCTGCATCACATTTAGAAGAAGGGGACGAGAATCTTGTGCTTCATGAATTAGAGGAAAATGCATCACCTACACCTCCACCACTCTCTCCCACCAAGAAGGCCAGTGCAATCCGTGGGATTTTTTCCAAATGGAGGTCAACTAGTCAAGAAGCAAGTGTTGAGAGGGCTGACGACATTCAAAGATTGACTGTAGAGTCTGGTGGCCTCATAGGGGCTAAACCAAGAGAAAGTTCTATCTTCGGCCTTCTTCCACTCGCTGCTTTACGAGCTGCTGCCTCACGTGAAAGTTTATTAGGTGGTGGAAGCGGACCAAATAGCCAAGTTAATACACCTTTAGGGTCACCGTCTTTCTTAGCAAAACAGGTGAATGTTTTAAATTGGCTCATCTTAAACTTAACGAATAAGTATGTACAGTTAGTTGAGCCGCATCTGTGCTTTCTTCCCACGAAAGTTATTACTCCTTATTTTTTTTATTTTGGTCTCGTTTAATTTGTTTACTTGTACTTAAATTCTTTTTTTAACGTTTAGTTTCACGTAGTAATTTTCTATACTATTTAAGTCGAGAGATTAAAAGATTGGGATGCATCTTAATTTAATTAGTTAATTTTAACTTTTAAACAACCAATAATTTTTTTTATTAGAATATTTAGGGTAGTAAAATTCAATATAATGGACAAGGATGAGATAATAAACAAATTTATGGTTATTTTAGAGCTTTCGCTTCGGCAGCCTGCATCAACGGAAAACTCGACGTCTTAGTAGAAATAGGTCATTGGACGTATCGACTGAAACAACTTCACCTAAAGACACTCCAGAAGATGAGATACTGGCCTTTCAAAAACGTTTGCAAAATCTTCCGGACTTTTTAGAAACTTCAATAGAGCCGCCGTCTCCGCCGGCCCTACCCCCCTCCTCACCTCGACCTCGTTCAAGATCTGTGCCAAAAGTTACTCTTGAAGCCCCACTCCCGCTCATACTTCCAGGCATGTCCAATTCCCCACCACAAACATCTCCCACTCTGCCACTGCCCCCACCAGCTGCTCATCTACTCAGTCCATCCAGTCCGATTAGATCTTGTCCTTTAAATATCCCACAGACCATGCCTGCTCCTCCTTCCTCACCCGGCCTACTAACTCCACATTCGCCTAAGGGACCACCACGTGGACCTAGTCCTTTTCATGAGCATTTCAATGAAAAAACCTCTCACGTTGCAAGCTTGGCCTTAACTGACCGAATCGATGCAAGTCGTCGAAGCTCCGCTTCCCCGCTCAGCACTGCCACAAGACGCAATGATAGCATATTCATATCCGACATGCCAACCGTTCACCGTGCCGTCCTTTTATTTGTTGAAGTAAGTATTTTTTTTAAATTCTCTACTTGCCGCTCTCGTTATTCTTGGTTTGAAAAATTCTGGAAGAAAATCCTGACTCCTGTTTTCTGAATGAATGAATTTTTGACTTCATCTCTTTTTTTTAGTTTTGCCCTTTTATGAGGGTTACCAAACAATTAGGGTGGTTCAAGATTTATTGAGCCGCCTCTCGATGTACATGCTCTTCCAAAATTCAGTATTGCTACTAGGTATACGTGTTGAATTATTGCACTGATTCTTTTTATTGCTTGTTTCTAATCAAATTGCGTTGTTCTATTGTCTCTCTAGGATTGGATTACAACTTGCAGACCTCATGGGAAAAATAGTGTGATTCGAGAGCTGAAAGATTTCGTGGCTCGTGTTTCATCTTGCGGTCCTCCGTATTTACGGTGGGCTGACCATATTCGAATTCTCTGCCCTTCTCTGGTAAGTTGATATTATACAGAAAGAAAATGTTCAAGACCATCCACAACTGTATTTTCTCAGATACAATAAAAGTTTATTGTAGATTCAAGATCATGATTCCATTCAGTTGTAAAAAATAAAACTCAAATCCATAGTCACTATTCAAACTTGTTCATCGTAACAGTCAAACTTCCTGTGAGACTACAGACAGAGCCAATGTTAAAAATTTATGAGGATGATCCAAATATTGTCACTTAACATAACTTACTACGTACTTATGCTTCCATATCGTTCCTTTCAGATGACAGAAGATGATGGGACTGAGATGGAATCTTTGGAAGCTATCGAGAATGAATACTGGGAGGTATACATTATTTTGATAATTTGAACTGACATTTTTGCATTATTGTTTTTAAATGCTCATACGGCGAGCTCCTGCGGAGTACTCACTGTTTTTAATGCTCGTATCCCCATTTATTCGGCCATTAATTTGAAGAAACCTTGTGCTTTGTGCATGCTGCTCTGCACGAATCCTAATAAAACTCATCGTCAGACTCAGACGCTGCAGATTTTGTTTATTTCTTTTTCCATATGTAGTAGCAATGTGATGACAATGTGAACTCGTAGAATTTAACGCTCGTCTTCATTCTATGTATTGGTTTATTGTGAATAATTATTTTATTATTACAGATGCAAAGATTGGTTGTGAGCGGAAGTTTGCCATGTAGTAAAGAAGAGGCAGCCGTCCTGGCTGGCATCCAACTACGCCTTGAAGAGTGTTGGCCTCGAGCTCGCCCACCCCGACCTACTCTTCCACTAATGACGCCAGCATTCCCTCTCAGCTCACCAGCTCCGATGACACCCAATTTGACGACCGATAGATCTTCCACAACCCGAACAACAACAGACGACGACAAAGTGAGTCACATTCAAATTCAAATTACAAGACTTAGATTATATATATGTGGTGCAGAAAGAATTAAAACGGATTTAAGACTTCAGGTAACATAATAAAAATATACGTTCAAGACTTACATTTTAAATTAAGTTGTGAGGCACATACACATGAACTGTATATGGGGAAAAGACATTTCCACAAATTCTTGCAATTTTAATACTCACTATACCAACAAAGTTATATGCACCGTGATAAAAAAAGAGAGGAAAAAAACGACAGTATCGGTTAATGGGGCAATTTTTACTTGGTTCCATAATATTTTGATTCGTTGCTCCACGTGCTTTATCGATACTGCGGAAATGATCAAGTAAATGGTTGTTTTTTTAAGCTTTCAAAACGCTAGTTACCTTTACGATACCATTCATGGAAAGGGATAAAAACAATCAGTATTTTCTTAAACTTTGATACATGCAGCTGTAGTTAATAATTGAGGCACAATCACCACTTTCTAAGCATTTCAGGCATGACTTTCTTCCGAGTGTTACTTATGTTGTATGTCATATTAGTTATCTAGGTGCATACTTCCAAATACAACAATGCATTTCTATTTAACCTTAATTTACCCTAACTCTGGACCACTAAATTCCACTTAATATTGGTCAGAAAGAAAGATAACTTTATTCCATGGAACAAACTTGACGATGTCCTCCAACAAGGTTAGTCAAATAGACTCTCAGCCAATATAGACTACGTTACGAATATGTGTTAACTAGTGTGCAAGTATTTTTTGCAAGATTAAATAAGCATTCATGAAAATGAGAAACCTAATATGTATCACTAACCACAGTACTTAAAACTATCAACAAAATATTAAGTGCCAATATAGAAATGCATAGCCGCTAAAAATATATTAAAACTATAGGCATCCCAAATACATAGATATTCATAACCCACGTACCTAATTAAATATTGAGTGAACTGTTAAAATTTTGGAGTAATATTGCATTCCCCAAAAATTCAATGTCACAATTTGAATTTAAAGGCCTCCTCTGATTCTCAATTATAACATCTCAATAATAATCCCATATACCTTAGCAGAATAAGTTGGTTTCCTCGTTTCCTGCAATTTTCGTAGGTGTGAAACTTAAATATAATACTAATAGTTCGATAATACCGCTGGCATAAATGCGACCGTACATATGGCAGGGGCATAATAAACACAAGTTTGCCCAGTAAAATTGACTTTTTGGACTAGTAAGGACACAACTTTTTAAAGTTCTTTCACTGTCTTAAACAAATGTAGGTAATTCATTACAACTTCTTAATACAAGTTAAATATCCTAACTGAATATTTACAAGAGAGATTTTTATTTTGATGTTACAATTGTTGAAAAATTGGCCCATAAAGCATCTAACCCAACGCATTCACAATTGTTTAATCATTTGCATTTTAGGAAACGAATAAATCATTAATTTAAAAAATGAAAAAAAAAAGAGAAAATTGATTAAATTTTCAATAACTATTCAAAATTCCGTTCATATTTATATTATGTCAATATTATGGCATATTTCATAAAGGAAATACAAGTCCTTATTAATTCATAAAATAATTTTAGTAACTCTCAGCCTCAATTATGAACTTAGGTAGGTATGTGCGCTTCAGTTGAAGTGCAATTAAATATCAAAATTTTGTAAATAATTGAATTGAACGTCAGTGCTCAAAATATTTAAGATTAAAAATAAGATACTTTTAGTTCCATCCTAATATACATTTTTTGACTCACAACATAATATAGGAATCCTCCCTTGCGCCACTACTGACAGAGAGCCCGATTCACGGAAGGTCGGGGACGACGGCAGGAGATGGCGGTGGAGAGGAGCATTTTTCTGAAGAGACGACAGTGATTAAGAAAACTTCCGGCGTTGGTCGCGCAGTTCATCTCCTGACAACCTGCTACTCATCCTCGGATGACAGTGAAATGTCATTGTCTGCCTCAACAAAACTTGAGGATTTAGTGCCACCTTGCTACGTCCATGCGGGAAATATGCCACGTCTCATCAAAGTGAGTAATAAACGTAATCAAACTCATTCATTCCTCAAGGTAGGTAGGTAGGTAGATAGAGATGAGAAAGCATGACATTTAAATATATGTAATTATTTAGTGCAGAGTCTGCATTTCTCCAATTGCCTTAAACCCAAGAGAACATTTGAATCATCACAAAAAAAAGAGAGAGGGGAAAAAGATTAACCCCAAAAACATGTCTCCTTTCACGATTAATTTCCTTTTCATATTTTTTGTAGTAGATTTTATGGTTGCTGTCTGATTAATCTTGTTCTATAATTACACTCCAAGTGAACTCGTTTTAATTATTATTCTTGTGATACGTTCATGAAACTTTGTCTAAAGATCAATTTGGAAATGATGAGGGAAGGGAAGAGAGATAGCGATAGAGCAGAGGGCGAGAGACCTCTTCTTCTCCAGACCAGACCTCATGCATTCGAGACGACTAATAAGAATAATATGAAAACACTGCGTCTGCATATGTACCAACTTGACTAATGTCTCCTGCTCCACTCGTCAAGTATCTATCTACGTCACAGAGATAGAGAGAGAGAGAGACTCCGTGACCGTGGCTTCCTCTTCCATGCTGAGTGTGATGAGACATAATCAAAGCCTTGATGGCATATCATTTTGTAATTCATAGCTGGGTGAGCAGAATGAGGAGAGGAAATGATGATGTACAACTCTTGATTGTTATTATCCATGAGAGAGCTCTCTCTGTCTCTCCCAGTGTCATCAGTTGGTGTCAAAGCCAGATGTTTATCATTTACTCTACTTGTCGAACATTGCAAATGAGTGTGTCATACAAGTTTGATTACATCTTCCACCGTCTTTGTAGCGTAGTGTTGTTCCTCTCTCCATTATTACAATGTTCAATTCCAAAGGAGACAAATATATATTTTGCATGTGATTATCAGCTTCCAGCCTTCCAAGGTAGTCAGATTCTATTGTGTACTCAATGTACAGTTGTCGCCACTGACACTGACTCTGAGAGAAGAATGTAATCGCTCAGGGAAGCTCCTAGTGTCAACTTCATTGGATGTAGTATATCAACAATTTATACAGTTATGTCCTCAAACATCATAAAGCAGCTTCCCACTTCATCTTCCCTTCCCATCCAGCCCTCCACCAAATATAATCCTAGTGTCTATTCCTCACATTTTCAGTTCCTACTTTTGTACATATTGAATGTTCAGCAAAGGCGCTCTAAAATATTCAAATCCAAATAACTCTGACACAGTTGTGAACTGACACTAACAATAAGTAAGTCTGATTAGGTTTTTAGTTTTAATTGAAATTGAATACGTATCCACCATCCTCCATCTCAGACCAAACATTGCTACTTTAAAAAAATATTTTGAACTTAAACCCACACACAATCGAACATATTCTTGTACATTGTCGAGCTCCCCGCAATATTCCTATTCTGTAGTTCATATTATAATAATAATCACGTTGCACTTGTACGTCTGGAGAGGGGACTATAAGTGCGAGAAAAGGTGAATAACTGAATTACTTATGGATGGAATCAAATTACCTACATGCATTTCTCCATCTTTGATCTCTTTAGCCCTTGTAAGAGGGAGTCAATTTTGTCAAGAGAAACTGCTTATACAACTTGTTATTATTGTGTTCATGCTGGAGATTGATAAGAGAGGGAAGGATACTTGTAAGATATTCAAATCAGTTGTAAAGTCTCTGTTGGGAAGACTACATGAGAACGACTCAGAGAAAACTTGTACAGTACTTGGCCTTTTTTAGTAGTATGGAGATTTACTCAGGGAGCAGCGTGTGGGCTGAGTCTCACGTTATTAAAATCTCCAGCCCGATGGTCTTTTAAAATGTTTACTTTTGCAATAAAGCTAAAGTCCATAGCCTCGTGGAGCCTCAGTCAGAGCCTCTCGTATCCAGAAGCATGTATGTTCCTCATCCCGATGCCCTTTGATGGAGCGAGAGAAGAACCACAAGTATTTATTTTCCTTGAAAGATGTGTAGTTTGTTATGCAATATGATATTATGATGAGATGCGATGAAAGAAAGTTTTCAATTTCGAGAAGATTAGATTGACATGCTAAAGAGACAGAGGGAAGGAGAGAGAGCGAGAGAAAGCGAGGGAGGGTGTGGATATGAGATTGAGATAGGAAATTATTTTGGGGTCGAGTCAAAAATGGGCATTGAGCGTCTTTTGAGAGAGAAATTTAGAAGCTAGACAGGATAGTGTGTGTGTGTGCATATAATTAGAATTTAACATGCGTATGCCCACACATACATACATATGAGAGAGGAGGTGCTAAGACTGAGTGAAAGCATGGCACAAGGAGAGATATCTGCATCAGTTATGAAGTCAAGTGAATGGATGACTCCGCGCGTTGACTACTGAATCATGCATGTTGTCAATATAGGAAAAGATTAGATAAATAGACGAGGGAAGATGGATGAAAATGAATACTAGATTACAGGGAGGGAGAGAGAGAGACAGACAAGTTGAGGATAGAAAGAATGTTGATGGAAATACATATGTATATAGATTGTGTATTCGGGAATGATTTGGACTAGAGAAGGTGATTCCGCTCCTTGCGCGCATCTATCTCTTATAACTTCTCCCCGGCGGATCATATACTTCCATAATTGTCTCTCCGCTCCTCCAATACATAAATAGGTATCTATACAGTCCATCCTACAACTACCTACTTACCCCGAATCTATCTTTCTTCTCGGTGGCAAAACAAAAATCCGTTCTAGTCCCATTACTGTGTGTCTCTTTCGACTTTCGAAGCCCAAGTCCACTACTCTCTGTGAGTGTCTAATTTAGCCCAGAAGTGGAGAGACCAAGTTCAAATCACAAATTCGTCCAACAAGGATTGCTCCTTTCAATCCGTCACTCCGCACACTTTCACTCAGAGACAGTCAAGTCAGTGAGGAGCCAATTCCAATTATTGATTCTTTCCCTGTAACCCAAAAAATTTGCAGTGACAATAGAACAGGAAAAATAACACAAGGAGGAGAAAGCCATTCCTTTATTCTTTGTCTCGTTCATATGTGTGTGTGTGTGTCTGTGTTGGAGAGAGCGAGAGAAAGGGAGGGAAAATAAAGAAAGGTATTCTTCGTCGTAAGCTATCGTCATGGGGCAAGGCCAAGGCCATTTGCCTTTTCTCGTTGTTGAACATGAGGAGGACGAGGAAGAGGAAGACCAGCAGGTTCGTTGTTTCTACAATTTGTTTTAACATTATTTTGACCAGCTTGCTGAACGTCCGTTTTATCTCCATTTGGATGAGCCAATGAGAATGGAAGGGAAATGAGAGCGAGCAGACTCATAAATATAAACTTAGTTAGAAGTGTAGTGAAGAAAGATTGGCCACGCCACACTATTAGCTCTCATCAAAAAGTTTTTTTTCCCTCTGTCCTTTTCTAACCTTACATTTCCCGGCTTAAGTCTTGTTCCGTGAGCTTTTGCTTTCAACGATTCGCCCCCACAAAAGCAAACTGAACTGAAAAAAAACCTCTGGTTTTCATTCTTAAATGCTTCTAGCCAAAAGCTTCTCACCATCCATCCACACACACACAAATACAACTACAACTATACACGGAGTGGAACTACCTTACCTGCACACATCATTACACATACAGCCCATCTATTCCTGCAGGAGCCGCGGGATGGGAGTATGGGAGCTCACAAGAAGAAATAAGGTCATTCCAGATGCGGGTTTATACATATTCCCCCCTTCCCCACACAGAGCTCCGTCTCCGCTCACGGAAAACATTATTTAGTAATATTTGCTGAGCTTATAACAATGTAAGAAGAGAAATTGCTCCAGTTTACACAAAACTAGACGTACTCAAGTCCTTAGAAAATGGAAAAGAATAAGCTGTCTATTTTTAAGGCATAGCATTGACTTCACTTACTTTCTTCTACTCTTTCTCTTTCCCTCTCTGTGTTCTCAGTTTCCGCTTTTATTTGTACACGGAGCTACATATGACTATTCTTGTCGGAATGGAACATTTACCCTCTGCCGGGGTCTGAGCACTGTATATATATATATGAACTAAAATGTTATATTTACCGTCTGACTCGTTTTTGGAAAGCCACTTTTTTTCATTAGAGGGAAAACATTGTGGTTTGAAGAAACAAATCTGGACCACAACTACAACTGCAACTACAAACACAACTACAGCAAGATTATAATATTACTCCTGCCTCCTATTATTACATCCTATTTTTCTAGGCTAATGCAGTGAGAGATTTGAGTAAATTAGGAAGCCTCATTATTTCCCGCTTCCTCCTACTGTATTATTATAATTTTTGAATTATTTTATATTCCACATAAGAGAGAGAGAGAGTGACTCGACACTGTTACTGTTACTCTCCGTCCCGTCTTCACGTCCACTCCTCCAGCTGATATGATAATGGGAAGGAAAACAATAGCATGGTACAAAGGATCCATCCTTCATACTAATTGGGCACCACTACCCCTTTTATGGCCGAGTCAGAACTTGAAACCATTGATATTTATCGAATACAACCACAACCACTGTAAATTTAAATCTTAGTTCGTCTTTGTCTACTCCCGTGTAATATGCCTCAGTTGGGTCTGTTTTAGCACGGGGAGGCTATATGCATATATTCATAGTCTATATAGGAGGAACCTCTCCATTTTGGAGTCACGTTCTTGACTGACTACAATATGTGTGCACATAATGCTGCTTTAACTGATAGAGTTAAAATTATTGTTGAACACATTTTGGGAGTTTCGCTAAATTGAAAGGACGAGCTATACAGTATTCAGAAATTCTACCTACCTATTAGATATAGGTAGGTAGGTATATATAGTCTACAGCTGAAATTCCAGAGATACCTCATTGTCTATATATGTATCGGTTCGGTTTGGTTTGGTTAGGTTCATAGACTCCTTCTAGAATCGCTCATGTTCATTCGCAGCTACAACTGATTTATGAGGTTGGAGCACACCTTTTTGACTTGATCGATGAGACTCCATTATATCTCCAATCTGAAGCTTTCGTGGCCTTTCCAAAGCAATAAAATAATCTTAAGCCCTATGCTAACGAAAATTTACTTTCGCTTTCCCCTCAGAACAGAGTAAAAAATCTTGAGCAAATATTAGATTAGTATCTCGCGAACCAAAGCCACATACTCACTTTACTTCCCGACCACCACTCCTGGCACTACTACTACTACTACTACTACTACTACTACTACTACTACTACTACCACTACTACTACTACTACCACTACAAACTATTACTCCTACCTTGAGTTTGAGTATACTCCTATACAGTGTGTTCCGAGCGAGCGTCAAGGTAAAAAAAAATTCTATTCACCACACGGATAGTTTAGGATAGGATAGGAGGACGGGTGGTGGGCACGACTGCGACGTCAACCTGCTAACAACCTTTTAGTTGTATCATCGGATGCTCCCATTTTAAAAATAACTAATGACAAACCATTCATTTACTACATTAACATTTCACGTAAGCTCTCAATTTGAGCATTTCCCACCACCACCACCACTACCTACCACAAGCACCATCCGTCTAGCCAAACCATTTATATTTATAGCTGTGTAACAAGCTTAGTTGTCAAGTACAACATGCATTTATGTAGTTGAATCATTGAAATTTATACGCTCGTAAAAGCTATTTGAATGAGCAGAAATTATGTTTAGGTTTAGATTTGACTGTGGGAAAGAGTAGAGCTCCCGTTTCCTTAAAAGACACACTTAATTTGATGATAAAGTATATGGCTGGCCTGAACTGTTGTCCTGAGTAAGCTCCCTTCATGAATCAAAATACGATGAACGAGGGAAATGGGAAGAGTTTGTTATATGGTGAAAAATTCAAAAAAAAAGAAAAAAGTTTTGCATTTCATTTTTTTGCCTTCTTATATTCTCAGAGACGCTCAAATCCTTATGTTATACCAAGTGGTGATAAATATTGATCCGAGTTCAAAATTAAAGTAATTCTAATAATCATCCTCATCCACTTATCTTTAGATAATTTAGTCCTTGGCCTGTACTCGCACTCACGCATTTTTTCCTCCCGCTTGTTTATATCTTGTACGTAAGTAAGGGATTTCCATAATTTGTACCTATTAGACGTCGTTAACAGGTTTACAGCATGCGTCCAAGTAAACAACGTGTTGGAATTTGCATGGCATGTTCTAGTGAGTTATGTATGTAGGAGTTTAGGAGGGTATTCTTGAACTCTAGCAGACAAAAAATAACTTGAGATAACTATCATGAATCATGACCTCCACAATTCGTTGGAAAATATATGACTTTGAGGAATGTGTACAACATATTCGAATAAATGTATGCATCATGCATCTCACCTGATGGCATTAATTTTTATACGGGAGTCAAGTGGGCTCCTTTAGAATGTATAGTAAGTAGTGTCCATATAGTTCATTATATAGCATGTGTACATTCATTCAGAGTTGGGACAGGGAGCGCTATCCCCAGTTGTTGTCTGTATATAGAAAAGAGATTTGGGGAGAAGTGTCAAAACTTCCCTGCCTTCACATTCATGCTCTCGTGAAATTGGAAGGAGAGCGCTCTTGTATGCAAGATTTATTGTTTGTGATAGATTCCGTTGTGTAAACGTCAGGACTTGGCACGTATCTGCTGCTTGTCTGACACTGCTGGTGGGCTGGTAGGGGATATTTTCACTTTTATGATCCTCTACAAGCTGGTTATTTGTAGTTGACAGCCAGGCAAAGAAACTGAGAAGGTTAGAGAGAGTCGAAGAGCAGAAGCGAAACGGTTGCTCGTATTCTAAGAAGTCAATTTTTCTGTTTTAACAAGACCAAGTCAATGCCAATCCGGGGTTAAAGTCTGAGAGTGGAATTTCAGCGGCGCCAATAAATTCAGAAAATGTGGAAGAGCATATTATTTTATGTGAGGAAGAATAAAAAAGAATAAAGGAAATTCATTGTGATAAAAAAAAATAGAATTGGTCCGGCTTCGACTTTCATATATCCTCATTTTACATCTTGAGACGAGCCTTGGAAGAATTGCCAATTTTCTTTCTCTTGTAAAATAAAACAGTGTGTATGTGTTTGGAGTATTAAATACGAAATCACATCAAAATGATAATGATAATTATATCCAATCCATAATGCAAATAGCGGAACTATATATATGAGTGCTCCCGTTCCCCTTACAGTGTTATCTATATAGTATTCACACGACACAGATTTAATTTGATACACCGACTAACCGCATGATGTGTGGATCACTGCGTAGTTTTGGAACGCGTGACGGTTTAGAAGTCTGTAGTTTCGTGGAAATACAAATAGGTGAGAGGAGTAGTACATGGTAGTTGGAATGTGAAGTAAAGGGTAGTTGCTTCTGAGGGGAGCGAAAATAGAACATAAATTACAGAATAAGTAAAATGAAGTTAACATATATATATTATAATGTTATAGTAATTTTTGTCATGTGTAGCTCATTGTTTGTAGGTAATTGTGCGATGAAACTTGCGGTATGTTTAAAAAGTATTGGAAGGAATATTTCATATAATGGGACTCTTGTGCTTCTGGGCCTCCTCATGCTTTGTGTTTATGAGCAGTAACTAAAAAGAATTCAGAGTCACATAGTCCCACAGAAAGCCGTGTAGGGTACTATTATATAGAGTTTTACCAAGCGACATTTTCTTTTTTGGATGAAGATGCACTCACTTCAACTCTGCGGCTCAACACTAAACACTGAGAGTGGTATGGATGATGTGGAATAAGGCGAAAAGGCTGGAGCACATCATAGCATACACTTTCTTGCGTAGATCTTACATAAACCATAAAAGCACAAAATATGTCATATTTATGTCTCTGTTTATAATAAGAGCTCATTCAGAACATGTTCAAGTGGAGACAGGTCGGGGGAAGTACATGGGAAGATTCCTTGGAACATATGTATAATAATAGAGCCTCTGAGAGAATTGTATCTCTAACGGTCTCAAAAATAAAATGATGAGGGAGTCACTTTCATTCTTGGAGACTCCTGCAGACATTTTTATGATGTAGCTGACAAGAGTTAACATTATTATTTGTGGTTCGTAATCATGATTCCCTTTTATTCCCTTTCAAAACGGCTCTGCTCCTCGTGTGTGTCTGTGTGTGTGAGTATCTGCTGTAGAATAATTCTATACTTGGGCTTCTTTTACGTTGGCGGTATCATAACACTTATCTCTCATGCACTCACGATTACATCAGCTATAGAAAAGGTCCAAGAACGCAACCAATCTCATCCAACAAAACATTATGAATGGTATAATTCTCGGTCTGAGGCTTACAAAGTATAAAATTATATTTATATTTATACGTACAAATTTCTTTTTTCAATTTTCATTTGGCTTGAATGAATCTATTTCCCAGAGCTAGTAAAGGACACAAGAAAGGGTTACCTCTGTTCACTGTATTGCTCTGGAGTAGAGAGACTCTGAGTCAGGTAGATGCGCTCTTCTCTTTTCTTTCTCTGCCTTCTTTTCCCTCTTTCACTCACTCACTCACTCACTCACTTCCTTACTCACTCACACACACAGTCGGCTAAGAGTCTGGCGAGTGAGTTGCCTTACTTGTCGTTGCTAGTCCATTCCTTTTGTTGGGGTTCAGAATATACTTACGGTTGGAGGTAACTGCACTGTTCCTCCTTGTTTCCTTCTCAGTCGCCTGTCTAGTTTTCTCTCTACAATTTAAATGTAAAACCATCGTCCAGGCCAATGTGAGAAAATGAGCCTCCTTTACATTACTTTACATACAGGACGACTCTGGGCTCAACGTCACTTCTCCGAAACTTTCTCAGCCTGGCCTTAAGGTTGTATTTTATATTCTCGGAACTGGATAGTTTGAACAAGAGAAAAGTCTTTGTTGTGTGTGCTGTGAGTGTTGACATGTTTATTTCCGTGCCTCCTCCTCCTCCTCCTCCTCCTTCTCATCCCACATGGAATATCTCTCGTTTACTTTACATTACACTAGCAATTTAAAAATTCTATTTTCCCTCGTTTGCCGACTCTCTCAAATGGCAAAGTAGCATTAATTTAAACTGCCCTTTTCTTCTCCGCAAGAAGACAGCAAGAAATACAATCATCACGTTATTTACTGTCTGCCAATGCAACGTTTTCACCTTTAAATATTTTGATTGCTGGTCACACTGGTAATTTAAAGCTCACTGCCCTACATACACATCATCTTCATTTCGTTTGTGAGAGTGAGAATACAGTGAAGGACTCCGTGGGCAAAGTCCGTAGTTTACCATAGTACGTATAGTGATTAATTAAAAAACACACATGTTTATTTCGTGCCTTGTATAGAGATTTCTTCAGTCAAAATATCCGAACTTCTGGTATGTTTCCTTTAATTCCTTTTATTAGTCCTACAAATATTTGTTGTACTCACCACTTGAAAGGGCAATCTAATTTCCTGGAATTAAAACAAATTTAGGCGCGTTTAAGATGGTCTTTTTAATGCTTTAATTTAATATCTCTTTAGGTAGAGCATATAATCAACTTTTGTGTGTAACTGAGCATATATTATAAACTGCTTCCTTTGTTGTTACACGAGGTTGAAAGCAGCACAGATTAAGTAGGCACAACAACTGTCAACATTAAATGCAGCAGCCTATAATTGTATTTCCGGAATAAAAAGAACTAATACCCAAAATCGCATAGATATAGGTACTTACCCTGCTTCCGCGATGTTATGGGGATCACAATAGTTGTTTCATAAACTAGTGATCGTTTGCTTGTCTGTACCTGTCTGGAGTTATGGAGTCTGGAGAGAGTTGTTTAACTTAATCCTCAAGACTACTGTGCTCTGATTCATGACGTCTCTTTACAGCATACGTGAATTGCATGGGTGGAATATATTATATGCATTTATCCGTGCAGTGCAGTGCAGACAAAGACATGTTTCGCAGGGAGGTAGGTAAGGCTACTTAGGTATTCTATGGAAGTCTTGGGAGTAGTAACATTATACGAGGAAAGGATACAAAAATGAAAGTATTTACATTTCCAAGTTACGCTGAAGAGATGAAGATTTCAAAGTTTTTCCATTTTCCCAACCTTATTGGATGCAATATACAAGTCAATTTGGATTATATTAGCTTTTAAACATTTGTCTGCCAATATTTGTTCCTTGATGCTTATCGTCTCGCCCAAGTTCTCCCACTCTCTTCCTAAGAATTAACAACTGCGTATCTATACCCGTAATCTAGGGAGGAAGGTGGTTTTCTTGTAATATATGGATGCCTACAGCTCCATCCCGGCCAATTAAACCTTTGTTGTCATCAATCAAATAATGACTGTAATTAGAAAAGTGCATTGAGATATTTATTCTGAGAACTGACTCTAACCTTTCCTGGTTCGAAAAGTTTTGGGCATCGAATCTGTGATAAATTTTCCATTCAAATTAGTAGTTGGAGAGATGAGTCTTTTGTTAGTCTTCTCCTTTTAGTTTTAGCTACGTGACCGTTATGGGAGATAATCTATTGATTTCTAATTCTAATGCATACTACAAGAAAGCAAATCGGTACGGATCACTGTGTTAACCTTCGCTCAGAGTCCTGAAAGCAGTAAGAAATCAGGACGTCCCGAGGCTCCTAACGGGTTCTTTATTAGCATCGTAGTAACGTGTAACGGTATTAACCTAGTTAAATGTGTGTTAGTCGACTTGTTTCACATGTATACCTGGCATCCAGAGCGCAATGGAGTCTGATCAGCGAACGCCCACAAAAAAAGTAAAAGTTCACAGATGAAGTTTATCCAAGAATATATGATTAAATATGTATGGAGATTGTCTTATCGTCCTCAATACTAAAAATACTAGAAGAGGAAGTGAAGGCTTAATTAGCGTATGTATATAGATCTATAATCCTGCGTAGTGAGCATCATCGAAATAGTTATCAACCTTTTATCCAAATTTTTTTCCGGAATTTTAAAAAACCGACAATTAGGAATCTGTTTTTTCCTGCATTAATTTAGTGTATCTGTTATTTAGCGTTTATTGTATTTATTATTTAGTGTGCTCTATAACTGTCAAAAATATGTCTTCAACAAATCTCATTTTATCTCACTCTGTCAACACAAAGTAGTGTCCTGTCGATGCTCTGGCTCCGCTATTATTCTATTATGTAGCCTTAGAAGTTTGAAGGTAGAAAAGTGTGAGGCAAACTGGAAACGATACCTTTCAACACAAATAGTACAAATAGGCTGAGTCAAATCTACTCATGTAATAAATGTACGAGCTATTTGACATTCGTCGCGAGACCATTGAGACCAAGGAAATACCGATGAAAATATGTTGATTTTGACTTGGAATGCCAAATTTGCTACTATCAAAATGTGCATTTGCACTTGCAATACAACTTTCAAATCATAAAAGGTTTAGAAGAAGCTAAGGGGGGAGGTGTTAAAAAAAGTATTTTTCTTTACAGAATTTCAAACTATATATATATACATTATTTTTAATCGCCGACGAATTATTGCTATACTTACAGTCACATGAGTCACATTCTTCCTTTCAGCGTATATGTTATTTATTTAAAGGCAGTTTGGAAAAAGAAAATATTGCTTACCAGATTCTTATATTTAAGAATTGAGACTTTGAATACAAGTTTCGCGTTCAATGAATACTATTGCTACAGGAATGTGCATATTTGTCGTAAGGTAGTGAACGGTAGGTCCGATGTAACGTTATAGAGCCAGACTCGCTATTTTTGTTTTGAAATTGGAATTGGTTGAATGGGGATTGGATGGACGAATGAACATGAATTTCATTGAAGATCATCTGCATCATTTCTGTGAATTATTAAAACGAACATTTTCTGCCGAATCACCTCTGTATTGTGTACACTCATGCTATTATTTAATAATCAGGTAGTATACAAACATAACAAGACCTAGAAACGAAATTGTACGTTCTTGTGCCCAGTCTCCAGAGGTTGACAGAGCATTAATACCAATAAAAGGTTTATTTTTTGTTTTAGACGTAGAGCATTGATCAAGTCAAAAAATTATCTGTTTATTAAACGAATTTGAATGCCAGCATTCAGTATCGCACAACATTTAAATATAATTTACTAGTGTTTCACGCACGTATTGCACTGTAAGACAATACTGAAGAATTAGTACATCAAAGAAACTTAACAAATTTCCCAGAAAATATTCCGGACCGGGAGTTATTGAAAAACATTAATATATGAGTCTCGATGCAATCAAAAACGGCATCTATTTTGGTTCGAATATTAAAGAAACTTTTATATATTTTTACTTAAATTTTTGGGCGATCACTTCAATGTGGGTAAAATATTTGTAGTAAGAATAGTAATGAGATAGAAAACATTTGGCAATACTTACCAAGCAAATATAAATTCAAGCATCTGAAAATCTAAAAATAGTAACAGGAAACCGCAACACATACATACCTAATGACAGCTTGATGATTGCCCAGCCAATTATGTATGTAGGCAGCTCGAATGCTATTGTATATTGTGACTACACGTCAATCATAGCATCTTTCTGATCCATAGATTCGTCGGCTTCAGTACTCGTTCCAGGAAGATTCGAAGAAAGAACAGCAGAGGTTTAGTCTTTTCTAAAGCAAGCTATAGTAACTGTATGTAACTAGATACACTAGATACGCTACGTACATGTCTTCAAAGAGCTGATTGCTGTCAGCAAAATCACTTGCAATGATAAGGACTCCATGTAAACTTTACAAATTAACAACATGAGCATCCATGAAGTGAACGCAGTAATGTTGGGCGCAAAGACTTTATTATTACAACAGTTTGCCTGGGTGAATATGAATGGTCTAAAAGGCAAATATTGAATTCGCATTTGTCTAACTCTGCAGTTTAGTCTCTTTTGCTTTAAAGTAAATCTAATATCTGGGCTTTGTCATTTCGAGGAACCATATCGAGTTGCATTCTCTCAAGTGAGTGAATTCTATTTTATAAACAGAAATATTTGTTCCCAGTCCAGTGGTCTCAGTCTACACCAGCACCATATCCCCTTTGTCCATCCATGCACCTTCAGTCGGTGTACAGAAGTAGATATTCTGCTGCCTCTGTGCACACCAATGAATTGTATTTTCCATCCCAGTATATAATATATCGCAAGCTCATGGCACGTAAAGATATAGGGTTTTTAAAAGCAATAGAATAGTTTATAAGGTTTAAAATGCATAATGACGGAATTTCATAACAGCGAAAGAAAAGGAATCTCAACGTAATGTCTGTCTAGGATGTCAAGGGTAACTTAATAGCCCGCTCACGGATACGGATATGGACTTTGTTCATTTGTGTTTACCATCCACTGACATAATATTTTCATTTCCCTGATTCTTTTATATGTGATACAGGTACCCTTAAAAATAATGTTCAATTTAGTAGCAACACAAATCAAGCATTTTTCAAATTCCTATCACATTTCACCGTCTGATATGCCATCTGTGACTCTATATAATTATTTACAATCAATCTCATATTAAAACTGCTAACCATTCTGTCCAAGGATCTACTCCACAAGTATAAGCAGAGCATCATCATATTATATGAGTAAATAAGCAAACCGAAATTCTAATAATTCTTGAAAATTTGAACTTAGAGATAGGGACTTTAATTCATGAATTAAGAAATAATTCATATTTAAAAATTAAAACAAGCATGTAGATTCAACCGACTTTCACTTACCGCAGCCAGATTTCACCTAAATGTGATGAAAGTAACAGTGTAGCCTTAGCGGAAATGGAGCTAATTGAATTGTCAAACGTAAGGTTTACTTGTAAACAACATTAATGGGGTAAGCTGAAAAGCAACAACTGGTAATGATCAGTTTTACTTAATACTCTCTGTTATTTTATCTGTACAAACGGTTTCTTGTGTTTACCAATTTTTGTTTTCCCGCCCAAAGTCCTTTACTCTCAATGTGTATGCATGCACAGACAACAAAAAGCGAGGGAATAGTTGCTAAGTGAAAGTCATAAATACTAAGAAAATATTACCAGGTGTGAAGATTTGGAATTCACTTTTGTGGGACTAGGAGCAGAAACGGAAGCTATTTCATACATCGGTGTACGAATCGGCCACACAACTACAGAAACTTTACGTCCAGAGTTGCCGCCGCCTTCCAGCGTATGGTTGCTGCTTAGTGGTTGTGAAGGAGCTCTTACGTGGGAAAACAAAAAAGAAGGTATGTGCAACAAAAGAGTCACTTCCTTTGAGTTTAACTTGGTATTAATGAACATATTAATTACATTCTATGCCTATGTCATAAGTGTGCATGCTGAGACTCCGCACGGTTGACGTTCCTATGTATTTTAACGTTAACTAGTTTTAGTTGAGGGTTACATAAGTAGTATAAAATTGCGCTTCTATCCAGGAGCGCTGCGAATAAAACGATTACTGGTAAAACGGTGTGCGTTACCAAAAAATCCACGTTTCAGTGCTAAAGCATTTGTATATTTACAAAAATATTCCGTCATAAATATAGGTACAACATCCACCCCCTCCTACTTGAATGAAACATCTTTTTCAAAATAACGACTTCTCGTAATATCTAACATAGACTTTTGAGATGATATAATGCTGGGGGAAGTGAGAACTCTAGGTTAAATTTAAATGTGGATGATATCCCAAGTAAACAGCACAGGTGGCTTTGTTTGGGCTCTCATTTGTATACTTCCGCATCATCTTTGTGGGAATGTCCCATCAAGTATCTCGCAGTCTCGCCAGCGTTAGTCCCTATAGACATACGCTTACCTACGTTCTACAATATCCATCACTTATTCCCTTCTTACTTTTTTTTAGGCTGCCAGGCTGTTGGGGATTGGACCGGAGAAAATAATTTTACTGGACTGCCGAACCAAAGTTCTTGCAAGATCTCAGATCACAGCCGATCTTATTCAGGTTATTGATTTTTTTACTACACTTTATTTTTATTGCTAATCCTATGCTATTTAAAATTTCTTCTGTCGCACTAGTGTTATGTAATTTGTTAATAATTGTTCTTTTCCCTTATGGGATTTAACATAGGAGAACAATCTGCGATTGTGCACAATTGTTCTTCAACATTTTCCAATGTTAAATCCCATAAGAAAATCAAGAACAAACTAAAATTGTGCACAAATTACAACTCTATGTCGCACACAGGACAATATTAAAGCAGAGGATTTACTTAACACTAAACATTTAATTACCAATGTTAACTAATTTAATTTTAATTTCACAGTGGAGGGCTGGGGGAGGTCGACAACATGATCGGTTGATTCTCGAGTTTAAAGGGACGCGTTGGTCGCTCCTAGTTCCGCCAGTTGGTAGTGGCTCTTCGTGTGGAGTTTCATGTGGTCACCTAGGGACTGTTGGTGGACTTCGTGAGGCGGGAAAAGCTTTATGGGCTCTACTAAGAGAAATGGACACTAATTTTTTGGATGACTTTGCGTTCCAGAGGAGGAACATGCCCATCGATTCCGGTAAAATCTCTTTTGTTGTTTGACGTCTAATACATTCTTATTTTTTTATGATTTTCAGCTTCTTATATCTTTTTTTCAATACAGCCTCCTTAAATTTCCAGTAAACGCTGTCAGTACAGCCTTTTACTTAGTATATGGTCTCGGATAACCTTACTTTAGGTTCTCGCTCCATTTCCATGAAACAAAAATTGTGTGAGATTATAAATTAAATTTTGTTTCAAACAAGCTATTATTTGGCAACTTCGGCGACCATTTAGGCTTTTTACCTATCCCGTGATTCATTATCTAATCAGCTTAATTAAGTGCTTTATTTATCCTTTAGCATTACTAATCAGCTAATCTGTAAATAGTACCAATAAATTGGATAGGCTGACGCCAAATCGACTTAAACGAAATAAGTTCATTTACATTTATTATTATTATAGCATTATAAAAAAGAGCGTTATTAGTTTACGAAATCTACATACAATATGATTATAGGCTTTAGGTGGATAACTTTAAGGTGGACATGACTTGTATTTTTTTGCTTTTACACTATTTCTGTATTTAAATTTAACAGATTCTCAAAAGAGAAAATGGAAAATTAGATCAAATGTTAGTCCTGAATTGGAGCAACTGGAAAAAGTACTACATTTTCCTGAGGAAGTGGCTTTAGCCTTGGCGGAGAGAGAAAGTCAACTCTTTTGTCAGGTAACTTAATTTTAAAAAGCTTGTCTTGTGTCTCGTTTGATTAGCGCTAAGTTAACGGCTGGAGGCAAAATTTTAAAACTGCACGGAAATATTTATAGGTAGCTCCATTGGAGTACTTACGTCATGTCACTATGGACTTGGGCATCAACGAAAGTAGTACAGATTCTGGTCATAATCAGTTGGGAGTTGGTGCTCTCATTGATCGCTTCAACGAGGTAAGAACATCAATTATAATGTAGCTTGTTAAGAGGTTCATGGTACTACTCATTTGCCTGGTTTGTTTTCGAGGCTACGTATTTTCGTCCTGAAATATTGTTACGAGTTACTATACGTCCGTCTAATGATCGGGAAATTGAGTTTACTCCTATTTAAACTCCTCTTATATCACTTATTTTCGATTTTAATTAGATCGAACTTGATTTTAATACTTCGTTTTCATGTCTTTTCCTATCCTTTCGTTCTTTTGCATCCTACGTTGCCCCAGTGCGGCCAGAGGACTGGTTTTATAATAATCCTTTTTGTGAGCTCTATGATTTATATATCGAAATTTGTATTTAGCTGGTTCTTGCTCTTGTATCTTCTGGTATCTCAGCTAAATATTATCGTATTTTGTGAAATTAGTAGTCATACTGTCATGCATTTATTTCATAATGTTTTCTTCAATAATTAACGTTCTAATAATGAATATAATTTGATGGAGTACAGATCAGTTCATGGATAACACACTTGTTGGTTTCTCCACCGAGTCATGAAGAAAGGAAAGCAATGCTTTCGTGTTTGCTTCGTGTGGCGCGTACGGCATGGAACTTGGGAGCCTTCGGAACTTCCGTTGAAATAATAGCTGGATTGAAGTGAGCTTTTAACTCTTTCTATAAATTCTCCCCCTCACTGTACTTCAGCTGATCCTAGTAAACTTTTTCGTCAGTTCAAAATATATTTTTACATCAAAAATATTTCAAGTTGTTTTTTGCTAAAAGCAACTTTAGGTATGAGTACTATTTTACTCACTAGTGAGTTTAGTCTCAAAATGGTTTTTCCATCAAACTCTTATAATATTTTTACGTGTATCTTGTGCCTATAGTCTATCGTAATCTACTTCAAACGTACCTACGTTTATATCATTCTCTTGTATTCTTAAATGCCGTACATACGGTGCACCTGTATTTCCAGATAAATAAATGTGAGACTTTCGGCTTTATAAGATTTTAAATTGTGCTCTTAAATGAATTAACGTAATTTAGTTTCAAGCTTAAGTAATAGTTTATTTTAGCTTGTGTTGATTCTTTAGAAATAAGTATCAAATAAGTAAACGTTCGTAGCTTGTTGATTTTGCTAATGTAAAAGATGGAATTGAGCTCACCATGAAGACACTGTTTGATATATCAAGAGAGAATACATCCGCATGGGAGGCATGTATTATTGGAGAAATGAAGAAGAAAAAGATTTTGTTTAACAGAGGAGTAGTGGCAGGGGTTTCTTTCGGCCTCCAGCCGTTAAAGCTAAGTTGTAGGCCGAGGGAAAACTACTTGCCTCTATGTCTCTGGAACCTCAGCTAAGTAAATGCAATCTTGAAAACCTTCACTTTCGTCTCTGCAATTAGCACGGATCTATAATTTAATCTTATTGATTTTAATCTTGTCCGGATAAGCAATATAGTTTTAGTTTATAGCTCATTGGTGTATATTTAGTCTAAGTAAAATATTAACGCATATCAATGTAAAGTTCAATAAATAGATTGTTATTAAGTTAGATATAATTCTTACTTACGTAATACTGAGTGTTAGCAATACAAAATTTGGCAGTTATTTTTTATTATTGTCGCTAATTGAGTTATGAAGCAACGGTTATATAATTAGATTTATGAAAATATTATGTACAGCATAGCTGAACTAATGAAACAAAAAAATTCTAGAAACCTATTACAAATTTTATTTAATTTGACCTTTTCAAAGTATATAGAAGAATATCAGAGCATGTTTTGCAGCAATGTTGACGAATTTTGTTTCCATTGTTTATCATTAGGTCATCCAAGCTAAAACCTTTTTGGCTGTCACTTCATGAGAAAGAAGATGTTGTACCAACCCTTGATGTTTTAATGAATGCACTTCTTGGGGAGAAGGTTTGTTTGGATAGAGAAAAAACTGAAAGTGTTGAGAGCGGAAGCGAAGGAGATTTTCAGTGGAGTGCACCCGAGTATGATGGAGCGTTACAACGCTCTTTAAAAATTCTCACATGTCCGCTTGTTCCGTTTTTTGGGGCTTACCTCAAAGAACTTCGTGGTGTTCTCAGTACTCCATCCCTGGTTGTACTATCATCAGTGTCTGAACAGCATCAGGCCCAGGTGATGTTTTTACCTTAGTAGTTCATTGGTTTTAAATCCTTGATCTTTGAAAAACTTTTAATTGAATTAAATAACTTGATTAGTGTATTATTTAAACCGATTTGACGCCTTGTCACTTCCCCATCTGTAACTCGGGAATAGCCATCTTCTTCCCGAGAAGATAATTCTAGAAAGCTTTATTAGAGAAGAATTTTTTAAGATCTTTGCTGTACTTGCACTGAGCTGTATAATATTATTAGACATTAGCATACCACAACGACCTCAACGACGTGGTTAGGAGGTGGACCAAGCCACCAGCTATGTTATCTTATTGCCCTGTAGAATTTAGGGTTTTTATATGTTGCTCTAAATTTTTTATTCTTCTCGACGAGCGTACAGTTACCGTTGAAAAAATTAGTTAGTGTTATTTATAGTTTAGATGTACATAATAATTGTAAGCCTGTGTCTCAATGAAAAAGACTCACTATGGTTTTTGGGTCTTACTTCCTTCCTTGTTTAAATAGTTTGAAAGTTATACAACGTTTAGTCGACTTTATGAGGTCAAGTGGTTCTCCTGTAATTAATTATAAACACTCTTCAGATAAAGTCGATGGCCTTCCCGGTAATACCGGTGATCGATTGCGCTATGATCTCGTAAGCGTTTGCAGTACAGTATACCTGTTCTGTAAATAATTTAATGGGTTTTGTCCCATGTCATTTAATAAAATCCGTTTACATTTGCGCATAATTATGATTTCCCCATTTGACTCATTTCAACGCATTTAAAAAATAGGCATCTCTTTTGTTTCACTGCTACTAGTTCTACTGTGATCTAGTATGTGAATATTGTTTAAAAGCCTTGGGTAATGTATCTGAATCTGCAGGAGCATACATATGAGTATACATTTTTTGTTTAAACATTATGTATCTTTTGATTCAGAATACCTTGAAAAAGTGAGTCCATTCTTTTGAGGTACCTATTCGCTTTTTGTTTTTAAGTAATTACATGGGGTCTTACACTACTGTCGGGGTCAACCAAAGGTTACATATCTTACTATTCAGTTGTCGTTTAAATATAATGATATTGTTAGAGTATTCATGCTTGAAGGGAGGTAAGCCCAAAACACCATAGTGAGTCTATTTTATTGACGCACACATATCAGCGGTCCTCCATAACTGTTGGCACATGTAGAGCTTAATCACACTTGAGAAAGCAAATTCCTGCAAATCTTGTTTATAAAATGCTCCATACTCGTGTCGTGCTTGGCTGGTCTAAAGCGTTTTTTTGGGGTCATGACGCTATTCTCTCGGGAATATTGTTCAATTACATCTGTGAAGTGGAAGAATACATTTGAAAATGTCAAGAACATAGAAAAAGTTAATGTGAACAGGTCTACTAAATAAAGCATTAAAGTAGGATTAGAATCTACGATCAGGGGAATGATGAGTCTTTTATCCTACTAAAGTTACGCATATTTTTCACAAAAGATCCGTGAGGAATATTCAGTCATGCAGTGTAATTCACTCTGTGTTAATTCTGAAAAAGCATTAAAGCACACATTTAATCTACTTGTAGCGGGGCTTAATTATATCCTGTGTTTCTTTAAGTAGTATACGGTAGAATAGATAAAGTTATTAAATATGTGATTTGGGATACTCGATTGTCCTAATGGGAGTGTGTGCTCTTCCACACAGGTTTTAGCGGACACAGAGGGTGAGGATGAATTTTTTACAAAAATTGGACCTGGTGGTCTTCTTAATATGAACAAACTCAGGAAAGTTCAAACTATTCTTGAAAAAATATCAATGGTTCATCAGCATCACACAAAGCGGCTACAAAAATCTGCATTTCTTCATGCGGACCGATTAAGGTGAGGTCTCAAGTTTTTTAGCAAATACTAATCGTATATAAAAACTAGTTTTTTACTATTATTATTATAATGCTTTATAAAATGCAGTATTCATACCTCAAGTATTGAGAGGGGAGGAGTTCCAGATGAAGATGATTGTTCCGACAGCGGAGACGTCCTGCTTAGCGGAAGTGTAGATCTGACAGATGAAGCTGCCAACACTTCAAGTGTCTACTATCCTGTGCAATCACTGAGCCATGATCATGGCGTTTCTTTCATTCCATTAGAAAATACGAGAAATTCAATTGATTTACATGTGCTCCAAATTCTTCACCATGGTTGTACTGCACTACATATCGACAGTGACGGGCGCGCTGCGTTTGTTTGGGTGAAATTAGAACGTTCATGTGGAACCATTACGTGGAGCAAGCCTGTTTGGAGTTCACTGAGATTCTCACACGCTCAGCCTGACTTTTTACTCAGTATTGATCCTGAACTAATTCCAGTTCTTCCTGGGCTGGTTCTTAAATACAGTGGTAGCTACGGGAGTAGTGGAAGTGGGGCTGGCTCAGGTGGTACCGTTGGGTTTGGAGGAGCTCCTGATGTTGCCGCAATCGGAATTGAAGAGGGTTATATTGACCTTAATGGAGTTAAAGAAGTTGAGGCTGGTAGCAGGGAAGTTGATATTGTAGCAGCAATGAAGCGGTAAATATTAATTTATAGGTATATGTAAATTATAGCTGTGATAACGAAGGTAATGAATAGCAGTAAAATCAGTTTTTTTCATATTTGTGTCAGTTTTTCAATGGAATCTTGGGCTCAGCCAGAGACTTGTATTTCCTTAGTGTATGGCACAGTTCTCAGTGATAATCGAAGTACAGTTTTTGTCTTTCCTCCGCGGCTAGCATCTACTTGGTTGAACGGTAACAGAAGCACGCATAATTAAATTTGTTACTATAACCTATATATTGTTGCAACTTAAATTGTCATCTGAGGCATCTCTAGTCCACACATTATTCCACTACATTTGCTTAAGATAAACTTATGTAATTGCAGGCCTTAGAGCAGTCGTCAAATCTCTACGTAGAGTAATTGGAAGACCAGATAGACGGTTGTTTTGGCTAAAGGAACAATACTTGCAATTATATTTTGAAGAGGGCCGGTGCTTGCAGCCAACAATGGCGGATTCAATAAGAGTGAGTTCTTGTAATAGCTATAGTTTACGTGTTGTTGAAGGATGTACCTATACTATGTAGCCTACTATGTCCATGTAGTAGACACGCATTGCATTTTACGCCCGTTTCTGCTGCCTGGTCCTAGTAAGCAGTAAGCATGCATACTTATATGTTAATAATTGAGCTGATTATCTTAAAATGTTCTCACAAATGTAATTGAAAGGTATTCGGAGGACGGCGATGGTCCTCAAATGCCCCACAAGGGAATGCGCCAGACACACCACCCTTTCGCAGAACTGCATCAGTGAAGTTTAGAAAAAAGAGATCTCTGGCTAACATACATATGATTAAGGTATTTTAACTAATGCGATCTAAAAGCATATTACGCTATGTATTCACTCTTGTTTTCATCTAGGGTGTAATCTGCAAGACAGTTTTATCAACCACAATTTTCAACCGTTTTTGTAATTGTTTTCAATTTTCTTCATTACAGGAGTCGTTTATTAAAGGAACAGAGCATTCAGCAGACGTAGTCCCAAGGCCTCCAAGTCCAGCCACTCGCCCAAAAACAGAAACAGGAGGCGGCGTTACCCCACCGACTCCTACTCATTCTCATCCTCAATCTCTTACTAGAATAAAAAGTGCAATATCAATGCTACCTAGTCCAATACAAGAAGGAGCATCTTCACCTCAAGCTCGTGTTTCGGCGTTAACACATGAAACCAGACTGTCTTTCCAAAACTTTGTTTCTTTGTTCCAAGCTTTCAGGTAAGTACGGATTGCCTACTAACTTTTTATTAAATCTAATTAGAGCTTTATCTTTCTAATGTTTGCATTTTCCCTTGGTTTAGTCTTCGATCTCGCAAGGATCTCCGGGATCTCTTTGATTCAATTTCAACGACACGAACTGATTGTACTACTGGTTCCCAACCGGAGTCGCCTGAACCAAGTCATACGTCTTCCACTTCTGGTAAAATTTAAAACTCATCATAGGTGGATATTTTAATTGGATAGTATGTTGATAAAACTCTGATTTCAAATTTTAATGATGCAGGAACGACTCCTAAGCATAATACTAAATCAAGTATTGTGGGTAGTAGCAATAAACCCGAAAATAAATTTATATATGACGCAATCGCAAGTGCAAGTATAGTTCAAAATGGGGCAGGTGTAGACACGTCTAGAAGCCGGGTCTTAACTTTTCCAGCTTTTTCAACATTTTTAAAGACGCAGCAAGGAGAACGAAAAACTGAAACTGAAATGAAGTGTATAATTGAGGTATGGTGGCTATGAAAGTGCAAGTCAGGCATATGAAATTTTTTTTCTATCTTTCTGTTTAAAATTAAAACTATTTAGAAACAGTCATTATAATTTGTTTCTGTAATGTAAAACATTACAATATTTTAGAGATTCGAGCCAGACAGCCATCTTAAGTTGCAGCATTGTATGTCTTTTGAAGGGTTTGCGCGTTACATGATGTCTAGCAATAATTTGGCATTTGTAAGCGAACGAATAGTGCCACAAGAGTCCGAACTAGATCACCCCTTTGCTCATTATTATATAGGTGCTTCACACAATACATATCTTACGGGACATCAACTGAAGGGAGAATCGTCAGTAGAACTATACAGCCAAGTAAGATGTAGTAAAAGCATTTCAGCCTTGGATTAAATTTTGAAAGAAAAACGTTTTCTTAAGTAAATTAAAATAAATTCTTACGTCTTCCATGTTGCGTGATGTTGTAGTCCATTACATTGTGCTAAAAGATGCTAAAAATTATTCTTGTTTGAATAGGTTTTGCTAACTGGGTGCAGGTGTGTAGAATTAGATTGCTGGGACGGTGACGATGGCGACCCAGTCATTTACCACGGGCACACCTTTACTACTAAAATACCTTTCCGTCAAGTTGTTGATGCTATAAACAAAAGTGCATTCCTTACTTCATCGTTTCCCATTATCCTTTCAATAGAAAACCATTGTTCTTTGCAGCAGCAATCAAGGATGGCCATGACATTTCAAAGCGTATTTGGGGACAAACTTGTTTCTCGTTTTCTATTTGATGTCGATTTTACAGACGACCCCTGTCTACCGTCACCTGCTCAGTTAAAAAATCGGATTCTAATTAAAAATAAAAAGTTCCACGCTGAAATTATTCCAAACCCAATAGTCCACCCATCTATCTCCTCCGCCCAGACGTCATCCAATCCACCTCCTCGTAATAGATCTGGAAGTCGACCTCAATCTGCTAGAACTAACAGCATAGTTAGCCAAGTGAGCGGTGGCTCAATAAATGATGATTACTCGGATGACGATGTTGAATCTGATTATGAAGATGAAATTCCTGATGGTAAGTTCTTGTAGCAGTGATCTTCTGGATTACTTGACATCTTGATCTTATTCTGAAGTTTAATATTTTTAATTTTCAATTTATGGCGCTATAAACATTTGTGTTTTAAAATGTAGAAAGAATACTAGTTTCTAGACAAGCATCGGAACAAGCATTGCCTATCACTCCCAGAACTGATTCTCTAACTAGTCAAGAATCTTCCCTGAAAAGTGCCAGTGCCAAACGTTTGACAAGTGTGCAAGGGGTTTCAAATGCACCCGTCATATCAAGCCAGTATCAAACAGAGCAAGGGGACTGGATTGTTGAACTGGAAGACGCAGTGCCAAAAACCAAAAAGCAGAGTAGCCAAATAGCCCGAGAGCTTTCAGATTTGGTTATTTACATACAAGCAATCAAATTTCGAGGGCTAAATACGCTTAGTCCCAGTAGTTCCGTTCGTAATAAAATTTTACAGAAAAAGAGTATTTTACCTGCAGCAAATCCACCATCAAGCCTTCCAGTTACACCCACATCCTCAACAATGTCTAGCTCTAATCCTGACCACCATCCACGGAGAGTAATAAGCAATCACCCAGTGTACCAGTGTTGTTCTGTTAATGAAAATGCTGCAAAAAAATTATGTCGAAAACAGCCACTACAAGTACTTGCTCATACAGAAACTCAGCTGATCCGAGCATACCCGGCGGGAATGCGAATTGATTCCTCAAATTTTAATCCTTTAATATTCTGGAGTTTTGGAGTCCAAATGGTTGCTTTGAACTATCAGACAGAGGATGCAGCTTTACACATGAATGCAGCCATGTTTGAACAAAACGGACGCTGTGGCTACGTCCTAAAACCGGCGGTAATGTGGGATAGAAATCATGTTATGTATCGAAGATTTAATCCCCTGGAAAAAGAATTTGATGGCCTTCATGCTGTACATTTACACCTGACAATTGTATCTGGTCAATTTTTATCTCCTTCAAATTATCAAGCAAGTCCGCAAGTTGAGGTAGAAGTTATTGGAATCCCAGCAGATTGTGCCAAACAAAAAACACGAATTATTTCTCGTAATGCGCTGAATCCGATTTGGACAGAAACTTTAAGCTTCACTATTCAATTTCGGGATTTGGCTTTTCTTCGTTTTACTGTAATGGATGGTGGTAGTGGTGGAAGTGGAAGTAGTCACACATTATCCCAAAGGGTTATCCCTCTTAAAGGACTTCGGCAGGGGTATCGACACCTACGGCTACGAAATGTTCACAATCAGCCGCTTCCTGTGACTACCTTATTTATTCATTCTAGACTAGAAGAAGAAGGCGAAGAAGTAGGCATTCAGAATGGACAGAAGAATTTGTCAAAGGATGACACATTTCGTTCAGTCATTCCACCTTTAGAGGGTATTTTCAAAATTGCTTTGATAAACATGTTTGATATGGAAGCATATCATATGCATAGTGTGTATATCAAAATGAGCTAATAACGTATAAACGAGATTTTTTCATTGTTGTGTTTCAGGATCGCCGCTTACTGGGCAAACTCCTGCAAAGGCAACAGTTCCATTGAAACGAAGAATGTTTTTCTTAGTAGTTTATGGTGTTGTAGCTGATGAACCCTACACAATCTTAAAAGTTACTCAAGACACTACAGCGTCAGAGGTAATCAATAACGCTTTGCAAAAGAGTGGTAGAACAGCGGAATCGGCCCGAGAATATGTTCTTATTGAAGAAGTTGCTCGTGGCTGGGATATTAAGGAAAAAGATTTGCCTCCGACGCAAAGAGTTTTAGATCCTATAGAAAAACCATTACAGTCACAGTCTCAGTGGAAAGGGGACGGAAAGTTTATTTTAAAAAGAACCGGAAATGACCCTAGCAGTAGAGCTTGGCTTTCTTCCATTTCTGCAAGAGGTGGCCGTTTTAATACAGATGGAAATCGAGGTGACAAAAGTTCTCGAGATACAGATGAACTTAAGCAATGGGGAGAGGACGATAATTTCTTAGTTTGTGTCCACAACGTTTCACCAGAAATTCCCTATGCAATTCTGAAGGTAATTTTGTATTTTAAATTTACGTATAAATAATTATTTTGTTTTTGAGCACTTTATAATCCAGTAGCAAGCAGTCGGAATTCTGTTTAGAGCATATTTTGTAACTGTTACGATTCTACTATACAAACAGTTTAGATTCACACTAATTTTTGTCGCTGTAGATAAAATTTGGTACAACTACAGAGGCGTCGTTTTATTAGTGAACTCATCCTCATTATTGGTATTGTATATAGGTTCCAGTAAAGAGTACTGCTCAGGACATTATTGCACAGGCCTTTGTTAAAGCCCGTCGGCTGGAAGATCCTTCTAAATTTGTTCTTGTGGAGGAGCTTGAGCCTATGGTACCATCAACATCAGGGGTCGCTTTGGAATCTGCCGGCTCCTTCAGAAAAAAGTCTACCTTGAGAGGAACTAACCGTATTTTGGATGACAACGAAAATGTATATGAAGTGCAACTGAAGTGGAATACAGTTGGAAGGTTTGCAGTTTGAAATATTAGTATCGTAGTCCAGTGGCTGCGGAAGGTCAATATTCCAAGGGGGGACAAGCCTATGTTAAGCATAGGTACATACTACAGTATGTACCTATTTATTAACATTAGGAATTAGAATTTTCAGGGGGGGGGGACATGCCCCCTTGTCCCCCGTGCTTCCGCGGCCACTGTCGTAAAGTCCAAAATATATCCCGGGGTGAGGTACGACAAATTTATCATTAGACCCTGGAGTAACTGCAGTTATTATAAATCATAATATAAAAAACAAAATCCTTTCCATTGTATGCAAGAGACTCGGCAGTTAATTTAGGGTCTGGGAGTTATTTGAAGCTTTACGGCATATACTTTTTAAACGAGAATTTTAAAAGCATGGGCGTCTTTTGGTCACATGCTATATAGGTATTATGTAGTATATTATGTAGGTCTTATGTATATTTAAAAATGAAAAAATGACTTAAAAGGCTTCTGATTTTTATCATAGGTTTGTATTACGAGAGAGAAAGCAAGCTCACTCAGTATTTGGTGGAACTACCAGTTCAGGCCAAAACACACCACAATCGAGCTCGACGGAAAAGCAGAAGCAAAATAAAGGAATTCGTGCATCCACATTAGCAAGACTGACGAAGCTCAAGCTTCACAAGACCAGTGGCAGCAAGCAGCGGGAGAAAGCAAGACAGTATCTGACTGAAAGGCATGCCCTAAGTCTTCACGATTCATCATCTCAGGCAACACGCCCCAGAAAACCTCGACCTCGTCGTTCGGCTCATTCAGAAGGTGAAACGCTGTCGGACGATGAGCAAGGAGATGTTGATTTCAAAGCCACTGTTGCTCGTCTTAAAAAAGTTTCTCTCCGTAAGTTACGTATGTGGAAGTCATAAAAAGTAACTTCAAGTACCACCCAAGCTTATAGTCTTGGACTGAGTGCTTGTCAAGATTTAAATGGGCTGAAATTCACACGACATATTTTTTTAGTTTTCATAGTTTAAGACACTATTAAATATAGATTGTTGTTTAAATATATCCATATATATTTTTTACTAGTAAAGCGTTTAAACAGGAACATTGCTCCGATTTTTGTTTTTATATCTTATATTTTGTTTGTTTTTTGAAGCTGCTAAACTGCATTGTGGTTAAAATCAAACAATGTATTCACTGGTTATGCACAACAGTAAAAATCAGGGAAGTTAATTTAAAATGTATATATCTGAGTCAGCAAGATAATCACATTTGTATTTATCGAAAGTAAATTTGCCTAGGCTCGGCTACATACACTAATTTATTACAAAAAAATTGTGTAATAGTTTTGACAATTTTTAAAAAATCTGATAACAACCTGTTACAAGTCGGTGGTATTTCTGCCGGCAGAGAGCTACTAAATTGTTAAATTGTGTTATTCAAATTGCTGACCACTATTTGATGATGGTCTTATTGTCATTTGTAAGCAAAGGTTTACTTTTGCTATTTTTTCTGTTATGTTAAAATTTACGGTTTTTAGTGAACTTTCTTATTATTACTGCAAATAACAAAATAATCATAACTACAATAGGCAACAATTTATTAACTGTGGTTCTTTATTATCAATATTTTACACGACTTATTATTTATTATTTTTAGGTCGTCCAAATTTTCAAATTCTTACAAACGAGAAAGGTTTATATTTACTAACTGTGCCCTTCACTTTATATTTCATGAATTACCTAATTTATCATGAAATGTGTAAAGGGTGTACCATTTAACACTGAAATCAAGTTAAAATGCTTATACTCACCAAAACGTTGAGGATAATACTTTATTCTGAAGCAAACCACTTCAAAGTAATATTGACATGCACAGAAAAATTAAAGGCAGCCAAGTGATTGAAGTTGAAAGATTTAGGGTTCTTCAAAAATCCCATGATTTTCAGCTCGAAGTAAATAATGCATTAGAAATATTACGACTCGCATTGATACTGCGATTTGATAGGTGAGAGGAGGATTATTATTGTGTAACGTATAGTTTAGCTCTTAAAATTAACCAGATTCATCTAAGCTGGGCAAGGTGGTTCTAGTCTAAAGACTGTGATACGATACATGAGTATTCAATTCATTATCAGCAATCATTCATAATTAAGACAGGTTAGCTTAAAGATTAGACGTAGTGAAATAACATCTTTTTGGGGTGTGAGGTAGCTACCTTTTATAGTTTTAAACTACAGAGGATTCAGTCAATGAATTCAGTCAATGATTATTTAGATAATATTAAAAAATTCAAAGTATGATTAGTTATATGGAATTCGTTGTTTACGTATAAGCACAGTACAAAACGCTTACACTGTAACCCCATTTTATTAACAGTGAAATGCAATGCATTCGTTCTGTAAATACATAAAATGTTTATACGCCATGTAATGGATCAGTTGTTGAAGCCATAGAAAATTTTACAAATGGGACGCTAGAAAAGAAGATTGGATCTTACTCTGGTAGTCTAGTAGGTATTTGAATATATTCATACATCTCTTCTAAATGCACCTTGTTGAAAATTATTACGCGTCTACTGTACAGAGATCTCAGAATGATATTCAGTAGCATTTCTGAAACTTTTAGCTCATTTATTTAAAAAAACATGGCGTTTACAATTTCAAGCTAATTTCTAATAAAAAATATGTGAGAAAAGATTAAAAACTGCTATAGGTGTACGGCAAGTAAACGTTTGTAGCGCGTACTTCAATGCTTCAACGCTTTTCGTATAAGTTAAAAAGAACCGTTAGCAAAATCTCATGGCAGGTATATAATTACATGATGTCGTGCATGACAAAAAGTACCAGTCGATTTTGCAGTGTGAGTAAATACTCTCAATATTTTTGGGTATTGGCATATATTTGGATGGTAAAATCTATATAAGAAATGACTAGTGGTGCCTTAAAACTGAGGGAAAATTTTGTTTAGAAAGCTCTTTTAATTATTGAAAAATTTTTGGCAGTATGTACTCATGCAAGGTAATTGAAGCAGATCTTTTAGAATTATTACGAACACCAATTACCATCTATTTTTCACTTTCAACTTTCATACATGTTATACTAGATTTTACGTATATATTACATTACCTATTATTATTATTATTATTATTATTATTATTATTATTATTATTATTATTATTATTATTATGAGTTTTACCTTTTAAGTAAAACTTTTATACTTCTTCATATCTGCATAAGCATCTATTGGTTATAATTTGAGGCAAAATAAAATACAAAGAAGTCTTAACTGTAGATAAATTCAAAACAGTGAGTATTGTTTTACAAAGCGTGAGATTCGCTTTACGATGTGATAATTTTGGGAAAAGTACTTACGACGACGTACAAATTATTCTAATTTTTAAATCGTTATATTAATTATTTTTCACTGACTTTTGATTCTTCACAGATGACACCTGCAATTTTTGTCCTTTATTTGTGTCAATTTCTTTTTAATGCCTAATGTAATTAAACATTTTTGAAGGCATCGCTAATAACAATTATCTAATACATTTTAATGACTCTGATAGGAGTTTTCATTCAAAATAAAGCCGATCAATTGTTTTTCCTTTTCTAAACTCACCAATATTAAATTCAGTGTTTTAGAAAGTTTATTATAATCTTAAGTCAATGTACACTTTTAAAATAATATTTAAATCTTTTTGGCCGAAAAATTACATTAAATTGAAGAGATCTGAAAATAACATTTAAGGGTGTAAAAAATTAAGTGCGTATCTAAATCACATATTTAAAATAGACTCTGAACGAGTAACATCTTTATGGCACTAGAATTTTCAAATGGTGAGCAATGTAAAATTTTGTCTAGAATACGTTTTATTCTTCTGAATTTGTAACACTTAGATAACTCAAGAAATTGATTGGTCGGTCGAAAGGACAAATGCATTTATAAGTTAATTACTATTATAGAGGGACTAGAGTATGTAATTTAACCTATGTAATTACTTTATGGAAGACACTTTTACATGTTCATACAGGTGGAATTTATATACCTATGTATAAAGTAAATATAACTATATATCTCGTAATAGTCAAGGATACTTAATATAGTAATAATAATGTATATATTAATTGTTAGATTAAATAACTGTAAGTTTAATTATGTGTACGTGTAGGTATAAAGTAGTTATGTCTAGAGTCTAGAGTGATAAAAAGCTCATAAGCTCATAATGTACTTACATCAATCAACATATTCAACTGTACAAGTATTGGTACTTCAAGCTGGTCTGAGACCATTTCTTTATAATATGTAATAGATATAATTAAGCTCTAAGCGTAATTTGTACTCAAAATATTATTATTAGAAGTCCGTAATTTCATTAATTGCTTTCACGTACTTGGTGTTTTATTGTCATATATACACAAGGAACTGATATTGTTGAATCTGTTATAGATGGGTCACTTTACTAAAAAATGTTATGTAATATTTAATATTCAAATTTTACGTCACGTTATACCTTTTGTGTAATTTTTAAGAAACCTAAAATAGAACTATCATAATTTATAAACTCTCTGATGGTGTGCTTGTCAAAATGGGATCTGTTCTGAAAACGGATGAAAATGCCCACCTCCCTGTGATGGAATTTTTTCCCTTTAAACATAGGCATCGTACCATTTTCTATCGTTGATTAAGTTAACCAATGCAAAACATTGTATTGTCGATAGTTAATTATAATTAGGTATATTTGTACACGTTGTCATTAATTATGAGAATTGGCTTTAAGCCAAAGCATATTACATACTTCTACATATATTAGTTCTACTTGGCACAAATGTTCATGATTGATTTCTATACTACCAAAATAATATCAATTGCGTGATTTTTTACTGTTCTTCTTACGATGGTTACAGTCAGTCATCTGTATTTTTCATGTTTAATAATTATATGAATAGCATAATATAGCATCTTCTCCATAAAATAATTGTGGTTTTAAAAACAATTGAATAACGAGTCAATCAATTTTAAGGAATTTAGTTCAAAGTCAAGTAGTCAAGTTTGAAAGTCACCTATAGGTGAAACAGACCCATCGCAAGCTTTGCTTTAGCCAGTTATTTTAGCGCTTTCCGAACGTTTGTCAATAGACTAGACGCGAGCGTTGAAATAATTGTCGGTCTTGTTGCTGTCTTCTTTTCTCTTACCTTGAAGAAATTAAAGATAAATTGCCTCGCTGCATATCTATTTCCATATCTTCTACCAAGTATCACAATTTATTATCACTGATCTTGTACATGTTCACACAGAGACATGTACCATTCTAACCAAAAATCTGCTTAGACCATAGTGCTACAATACCAGTCTTAACTGCAAACTCCTGATTAGCAGAGTTTACATGAGACACCTATTGTCACCATATTTGGTTTTTTCCATATTTTCGTTGAAAATCTTGGCTCGTTCATGAGTTGAATAAATTATTTTTGTCATATCAATGTATTCGCGAATTTCTGAAAAAAGGTAGATTTTGTATAAATAATATTGGATATGCAAACATATTTTGAATATAGGTGCATAAAGTGGTCAAATTCAAACGCCCAACTGTCAATTATTGTAACTATATCCTTCTATATATATGTCTTCACTCACATCGTGCAAACTGACCTAAATTTAGAAAATTCCTGAAAAAAAATTTAAATTGGCAACAAATGAATAGAAAAATAATATCTATATCATTGAGCACATAGAAAATATAGATCGTCAACGGCTTGTATTTTCCTGTCATTCCGAACATGCAAAATCAGGAACTCATTTTGGAATCTTGTTTGTTGCTTAATGGTGTTCATCAAATTATGATTGACTAAAAGTAATACAAACTAGGTTGTGAGGCACAAAAAGTGTAATTAAGCATATACTTATGTACAGAAATAATTATTTTCCATGAGATAGTTATGAATTGCATTGCATGGTGGTGTAATTTAAGAACACTATGGCTGTGCTGTGACCAACATTTAAATTCTATTTTACAATAATAAAATCTTAAAATGTTTTTGATATTAGTGTGAAAATTTCACTATTTGTACGGTTTACGCCTTGTGAATTTGGATGAGGTACTCAACAACAGTATTTATTATTTACATATGCTGTCCTACCTACTTCCTAACCTATATGCTAGTGTCATAATTACAACCTATGGACTATATTTATAAGCTGTGTATGGCATAACACTACCTTGTTGCAGTCATCTTTGTTTATAACTATCAAGCAATTATATATATGTACTGACACATTTTATTAATTGTTATTTGTTGTGACGTCCTTTCTGCTGTGTGTCTAAACTTTATAGAATTTTCTCCGATAACTATATTGAATCACTTATTACTTGATTAGTACCAATTACAAACCGTCTATCATTCGCATTAGGATTTTGGAATTAAAAATGAATGATAATATTGAGTGATAAAATTGTATAATTAGACATATATAACCTATATACAAGCAACATACATGAAAAGCATGAGCTGCAGTAGAACGGCTCGTTCATTTTACTGTAGCAACTAATAACTTACAATATACAAATATACTTATATTGTTATATTAATATTATTTACTAAACTCATTTGAATGACCACAGTTAAGATTGGAATGGTTTAAAACTTTCAATAACTACATCAGTTTCAGTCCCTAAAAGTTCCTCCAAACTTTTGAGGAACAAATTAGGAACTGACTGACGTTATTTTCCAGTAGATTTTAGTTATTGGTACAGTTTTTGAGCTTTATCAGTATCAGAAAGTAATTGAGGAAATTTAACAATATCACAAAAAGCTACATAATTAAAAAATTAATTAAACTTGTGTACTGGACAAATAAATATAGTTACGTATAAATATTGTTCAACAGTGTTGCTTGCGACCTTTTTAGGGAAGAAGCGGGCTATATGTGTGAATGTTAATGGTAATAAAAGGTAAATGGAAAATTAATATGGTATGGTGTTAATGATATTGATCTATAAATAAATTTATGGAATCTGTTACTGTGAGAAATAATAAAGTATCCATGTTCATTAATGTGAGAATGTGATTGAAAGTATTTCCAATTTCGGTGGTCTCTGTCTGTGAGCCACTCAGAGAGAGAGAGGTAGAGAGGATCTAATTATGTAACAGGAGGTCATTATAATAATCTAACGATAAGTACATATATATGTAACATTACTCACGAACCATTTGCCTAGCGGGCCTACAAACAAAGTAAAGTTAAACTATCGATACCTGATGTGTACACGTTACGTATGATATTGATATTCCTAGATTGTTATGTGAAATGGTGATGACGAACTAAATTGTCGATTGATAATAATCAATACTATTAATATATAGTAATAAATTCATATTGGTTATTAATAATTTATTCGCGTCGTCTACGTTCATATTTTTAGTATATATTTACTTGTTTGGGGACACTCTCACTCTCAAGAATACTTATTCTTATTAAGACTAGCAAGAACTTGATCCTATTATTATGATTGCAGTCGTGCATATAATATTATGCTGGGTTTTATTTCATAAATTCAATTAAATAGCGCATTACATGAACGTGACACACATTAATGTAAATCTTAAAAACATTGTTAACGGAAGCTAAATAAGAATTAGGTTTTACTCTGCGGCCATTTTGAGCTAAAGGCCATTATGTTATCCTACATCAATATTAAAGAATCCTAGCTCCTCCCCCTAGGATCCGCGCTTGGACAAATTATTATTATTATTAAAGAAGCCGTACATGCAAAAAAATTTCTCTATTTCTAAACCTGGATGCAGAAAAGGAGGGTAAAGTTTAACAGGTGCAAGGGGGGTAAAGTACGTAGGTGGAATCTATAAAAAAATGATCGGCTTCTCTTTACCGTGACGTCCAAAGGTCCCACCCTCCAAATAAAGAGGGTACACAAAGAGGGTAATAAGTTAGGTTTTTGTGTTGAATTCAAAAATGTAGGGTAAGAAAAATAGAGGGTAACATTATTTACAAGAAAAAAAGAGGGCTTGTAGGGTTGCTGAACACAAAATAAAGAGGGGAAAAAATGTAGGGTTTTGACGGATTAAATATAGAATATTCTTCGAAATAATTCGAATTATTTTTCCATATTATATTTTCTGTATATTATATTTGCACACATGCACTTTATATAGAGTTTTATAAAGCGTTAATGCCTGAGATTTCCTTTGTGAATTTATTTTTTTTTAGGTATAAATAGCTGTTAAGTATGAAAATTTGAGAGCATGTACGATATGTAGGGTGAATAAAGAGGGTAAAGGATTTAAAAAAGAGGGTTGGGTTAGTTAGAAGAATGTAGAGAAAAGAGGGCACCGTATTTGAAATAGAGGGTAGGGTAAAATGTAGGGTAGACAGTTTTTAAAAAGTGAGAAGTAGGATTTTTAGAGGGTGGAAGTCAAAAGTGGGACCTTTGGTGACGTCATCTGGGCGAGACGATCCTTAGCTCCCCCGCACAGCACTGCGATTGAACATGCAAAGTCAGACTAATTCTAACATTTATCTTATGAAATGCTGCGTTTTGCATCTGTCGACTACCCAGACTGAAATTGAAAACAACTTAAATGAGATTAATTGCATTTTTTAAATTGTTTGTTGGTTTTAAAAACTTCTAGGTTTTAACAAATTGTATTGATTTGCTTATACTGAATTGGAATTGTTGCTGTTTTGATAGCTATTATAGCATAACATTAAAATCGCTTTTCACACACGGAAAGATTCGCCCATTTATTTAGCGTTTGAACTGAAGACAGCGGAGCTTTTGTTGAACGTATCGCGTTTTTGTACGCTTTGAATTAACATTGCTTTTGTTATGTCCTGGGTAGTCCAAGTTACTATTTTTTGTCCTGACAATTGCTTTTTGAGGTTCAGTAAAAATGCTGTAATATTTTGGAGTACACGTTACAATAATTCCTTTGGATTTAAGAGAACGACTGGCAAATTACAATATATTTCCGTAAACTGTTTCTGAATGTTAGTCAATTCTTTGCTTGGCAGCTGGTTTAAAAGAAAGTATATTCATTTCTGTATATTTTGTATTTAAAGTAATAAATTCAGGTACCTTTTCTTAAATCCTGTTTACACAAACCAAATACAATGTATTTGGTCTTTCAAAATTGTGTGTAATAATTGAGTTCCATTGGAATATCTTTATATTTCTAATGACTAGAGTATATATTTTTAAGATTAAACTGTGTGGGCAACCACAAATACTAAATGCGTAGTATTAGGATTTTTGCGGGTACCTGAATTTATTAATTTAAATACAATGGAATTACTTGTAAATACAAACTTTTTAGAAATAAATCTCTCCTTTTAACCCAGCGGCCAAGCAAGAAACTGTCTATTATTCAGAAACAGCGTAAGTACATATATAGATTGCTTTCCGTCATTCGTTCTCTTAAATTTAAATTAATTACTTTAACGCGGACTCTAAAATGTCACAGCATCGTTATCGTTACCGAACCTCAAGAAAACAAATTGTTGGATAGAATTCACGAAAGGATAAACTACCCAACGAGTGCAACATGAGCATTAGACTGAAATTGAGATTAAAACATCTTTTTTATTTCTCTTTATGAAATCTATGAAACATTAAACTACTTCCTCTGTCCTCTTTACTTCTTTGATATAGTGGAATTTTTGTACTATGCAAAAGCAAACTATAACTATACATATTGTAATAATTAAACTAGTTATTTCTTAAACAAAAACCTTAACATCAAGAAGAATTAAGTATTACTATTTACTTTGCTCTCCTTAGTTAACATTGAAGAGCCGGTTGAAAATGCCGAGCTGATCACACTTTGTGCTTAAGTCTTATCAACGCTTGACTTCACACTTGTTTTAAAAAGGCCTTGGTACCCCAGTCAAACTTTAACATTGTGATTCATTTCAACTATTAGGTGAATTTTTATCTTATTTTTATGTTAAAATTTTTTAAAAGCTTTTCAATAAAGAGAATTTAAAAAATTGAATTATTCTCATTTAAGTTGTTTTCAATTTCAGTCTGGGTAGTCGCCAGATGCAAAACGCCTCATTATATTAGGTAATTGTTGGGATTAGTCTGGGTTTGCTTGTTCACTCGCAGTGTTGTGCGAGGGAGCAATTTACAATATATTTACAAAGTGGATCCCTAAAGTATGCCTCATTTAAGTTGTTTTCAATTTCAGTCTGGGTAGTCGCCAGATGCAAAACGCCTCATTATATTAGGTAATTGTTGGGATTAGTCTGGGTTTGCTTGTTCACTCGCAGTGTTGTGCGAGGGAGCAATTTACAATATATTTACAAAGTGGATCCCTAAAGTATGCTTTACTATCAAACTTAATACTATTGGCCACATCATCCCATAATTTTATAAATCTAAATTGCAAGAATTTTTCAAACATTGCCGATTTACGTTTATAATTTTCTAAAATCAATTTTCTGTGTCTTGCACTCAACTGTAATCTGGAGCTCGGCCGTGTCCTACCTTCTGGTTGGTATTATAACATTAATTTATTTCAAGAACTTGCGTACGATTTCAGGTTTTACACCCGCACAATACACGGTACTTCATATTAGAACCAGGATTTAAAATATTAATAAGAAATGCAGGTAAATAATAATACATACTACTGCCTTGTCTTCTAGGCAGATCTCTCGTCTTTGACTCCAAATATGAATATTAGTAGGCATATATAATAAGGAGCAGCAAGGCCCGTTGCCATGCAACGGGGTTGTTGTAAGGACTGTCTGGGTCTGTGGAACATAGTTTTTAAATAAAAACACTGATACATTTTGTTAGATATATTTGGAGTTACCTCACTATAAGAGAAGGGCATGTAAAATGTATAATCTGCAAGGTACTCTATTCGGGATCACATTTTGTAATTTAATATGTATTTCCTCCAACAAAATTGCAAAAATTGCAAATTACATATTGCAACATTTTGTATCTAAAGAAAGGATCTTAACATGAAATGTCATGAGCATCCCAGCAGATCCATTGATTCAACCCTTGACGTGATTTATGGACGCCCCCTTGCAGTTTAGCTGTTAACGTTTAATTATAAATAGTCAGTTTAATTTTGCCCAGATATTAATGATGGTATGACATGAGTACGCATTCACTCGCATTATCTGTTCCCAAAATATGCATTGCTCTTAAACGGCTCAGAAGTGTTCCGTTCTGATTGTGTCCGCTTTTCTTTGTTTATATTTCTTTAAATGACGCCTATAAAGAGAACTAGATGATAGTTGACTTTCAAGCAATGGCCTACCCGACAAAATCTTGGGACTGCTGATTGTTAATGTTATTAATAGTTACAGAGATAAAGTAATTGCTGTATTTCTTCTAATAGTACCTCCCGCGTATTCAAACTCAAGCTTCTGACCTACGCGTCGAATTAGAGACAGGGGCAGTGCTAAAATTTGAAAATATAAGGCCTTCACAAAAATTCATAGAAAGAGCCATAAATTCATATTTTTAATGTGCCGTATTTCTTACAGAGTGTACTTTTCAAATTCCAAACCCTCAGGCCCGTGCGCTTTTCAAAGCCCGCGCCGTGTACCTCCCATATAAAACTGTTTTAAAACGACCAGTGTAGCTCAGTTCACCCCGATTGTCGTCGGGTTTATTTTTCTAAACTTCTAGAACCTCCATCTTTTTGCAGAGCCGACGTACTGTGAAGTACAAAGTATGAATATACGTCTCTGTTAATATTGTGTGTGCACAAAAATTGTCAGTATTCTAAAATTAAAAGTTGCAAGAGAAACCAGGTTATTACATGAAAAAGTTTCCAAAAATTCTACACGTATTTCCAAAGAACCTCCTTAGTAGTTGTATGTACTCCAAATGTCATTGTAAAGTTTAAGTATGAATTAGTCTTCGGGCCAACCCTAAGTTGCTACCTATAACTTTTTTTGTTTTACCTGGGTCATCAATTATAATTACCTTCCTTAATTCATAAATACGAATTAATTATGTGATACTCCCCCACATAATCAGTTATAAAATAAGGCGATGAAAACAGTTTCCTCCACTGACCTGAATACTGGCCACCCTTAAGCCCTTAACTGACCTTCCAATGCAATATCATTGTTTCGTCCGCACTACCACCGCTACTAACTATACTGCAGTACCGTGCTCGACTGAGGTTGCACTACAAACAACTTTAACAACTTACATCGTCTCCACTACTCTAGCAACCAAGCAGTGCTGTAATGGAGATGATTGTCAAAAACTCGTGACTCTAGTTAGTTACCACAGTAAGGCTACCCCAGTAATGGAGGTCCAGCATTAAAAGTTAAATTAAGTCCAAGTCAAGTCAAACCACTAGCCATCTAATCAAGCCTTGACTTGAATGCACTTGCTTTATTTAAGTGTTTTTACATTAACATTAAATACTAAATGTAATAATAACTTTGAAGCGAAAATGATTCTTTAAACTTTTAAACACCTTGAAAATGAAAGATAGTTTGGAGCATACCACAAGCATGCTAGGGATTGTCCACAAATGATGTTATCAAAATATTCCTATTTTTGGGACCCTATGGCACCCTTGTCATCAGCCTAATCATTGCGTAAATATCCATCTTGAACATGGGATGTCATGAGCATCCCTGCAGATCCGTTGACCCAACCCATGACGTGATTTATGGAGGACCCCTTAGCAGTTTAGCTGTTAACGTTTAATTACAACAGTTTATTTCTACCTATTTACATAATTTTTGTTCCTCATATTATTGATGGCATGACATGTACTCATTCACTCGCATTATCTCCTCCCAAAATATGCATTGCTCTTAAACGGCTCAGAAGTGTTCCCTTCTGATTGTGTCAGCTTTTCTGTATTCATATTTCTTTTAAATGACACCTATGTAGAGAATTAGACGGTAGTTGACTTTCAAGCAGTGACCTTAATTGTCAAAATCTTCTGGCTACGCTACTCATTGTCAATCTTGTTAATAGTTATGTATACAGATAATGGAACCACTGTATCCTAAGAGTCTCCTAATAGTACCTCCCTCGTACTATTTAAATCTTCCGGTCAGAGTATTCAGTGATAGTCAGAGTTCTTTGCGAGCACTGCCCAGGCCTTACACTGTCTCGAGTATCGTATGGGACTGTCACACTAACCTCAACAGACTGGCTCAGAGGGGTTGTGAGGTTGTGTTAGTATGGACTCCTGTGCACTCGGGTTTCAGGGGTAATGAGGAGGCGGATAGGCTGGCGAAGGCTTCGCATGATGGGAGTAGCGGTAGGCAGTTTGGTCCAAGACCAATCCTTCCAGTCCCACTCTCCGCTGTCCACTGCGCAATTGCGCAATGTGCTAGGCGTGAGCATGAAAGACAATGGACTGGACTACGCAACTGTAGGCAGGCCAAGCTCTGGATATCGCTACCATTTTACGGCAATGCGTCCTTGGTGCGTTATCCCAGAGATCAATTAAGATGGTTGATTGGGCTAGTGACGGGGCACGGGTCTTGAGGAGCTCACGGTTTGAGGACTGGGGTGTTGGACACCCCTACGTGCGTGCACTGTGGGGAGGAGGATGATACACCGATTCACTTTCTGACTCTGTACCCTGCCTTTGTACTTGTGAGAAACCTCTATCTAGGGGGGTGTCTATCTCTTTGGAGATGTTGGGTCAAGCGTCGGTGGTCTATTTCCATGTTTTTGAAAATTGCAAATTGTTCTATTCAAATGTTTTTGAAAAGCGCAAAATGTTCTATTTACATTTTTTTTTAAGTTCAAAATGTTCTATTTACAAGTTTTGCAAAAGCAAAAAATTTTGACAAGACCTCAAAATAACTTTAAAATACTAAAAAAAGTTGCAAAAAGTTCTATTTGCATGTTTCTCAAAAGTGTAAAATTTTCTATTTAGTACTATTTACATGTTACTCAAAAATGTAAAATGTTCTATTTACATGTTTTTGAAAAGCGCAAAATTTACTGGAATTTGAATCATTTAAGATTATTGTCGTTTCAATTTTTTAGTAGATACACATATAGCAAATATCCTAGCCTTAGTTGGGCGTCGCAAATGTCCGGGTAAAAATTGCCATGGTGAAAAATGCTTAGGTTGCAAAAGTTTGGATGGCAAATGTCTGCACACACTTGCACAATCATAATTAATGTGAAGGAGATGCCAAAGCACATAAGCATTATCGTTACAAACATTGGCAGAAAATGACCGTCATTATCACCTAGCGTATAACTTTTAATGTATGTTGTATTCAAAATCGTAGGTTTATGTTATACTGCAGACCCACGTTGTATTGAAAAGTTTACATTTTCAAACACCTATGCGCTTTTTAGTATTTTAAAGTTATTTTGAGGTCTTGTCAAATTTTTTTGCTTTTGCAAAACTTGTAAATAGAACATTTTGAACTTTAAAAAAACTTGTAAATAGAACATTTTGAACTTTAAAAAAACTTGTAAATAGAACATTTTGAACTTTAAAAAAAATTTAAATAGAACATTTTGCACTTTTCAAAAACATTTAAATAGAACAATTTGCACTTTTCAAAAATATGTAAGTAGAACATTTTGCGCTTTTCAAAAACATTTGAATAGAACAATTTGCACTTTTCAAAAACATGGAAATAGGACATTTTGCACTTTTCAAGTGTTTTCGAAAATGTTTTAGAAACGGAATTGTTGTTACGTCTTTTGTGGACGACCCCGAACTGTACGTCATGATTAAAATACAGTCAGTAACACACCACTTCCACCCAATGCAATGGACAACTCGAAAGCGACCTCGACAGCAGCTACCAATCGAATTGACTTGCGACAGAATGATTTTAGCTGGGCACTGGACTTATAACCGAATGACTCTTCATCGACGATATATATGAAATATAGGCATACTTTTCACACATGTACTTGTTGTGTTTTTGCTTAAAACTTGTAATTACAACTTTTTGCAACTTTTTTTGGTATTTTGAAGTAATTTTGAGATTTTGTCAAAAATGAATAAAAAACACCTGGATTTTTTCATTTTCACATGTTAAATCCCATAAGGATTTGGCCATTTTGAAAGTCGACCACTTTTTCAAAATGCGCGCGCCTTTTATGCGCGAACAGCGCAAAATGCACTCAAGTCTATATACTAGTGGAAGTGTCTAGGGTCAGTAGAAGACGTTTTAATAACAATCGGTTAAATCCTAGAGTTACATGCAAAATACATCCCAAGTCAGTTAGTTGCGTTCTCGCGCTCTAGGGGCAGGCTTGTGGTTTGACCTGTGGTTTTCTTCTACTACTGAGGGGGAGTCTGCAATAGGCCATTATTATAAAGGCATCGGCGGAGTTGGTTCCTTGAGACCAAACCCCTGCGAAATAGCAATAATTTAAACTCAAGCTTCTGACCTCCGCGTAGAATTAGACATCCGGGCAGTGCTAAAATTTGCAAACATAAGGCCTACACAAAAATTCATAGAAAACGCCATAAATTCAGATTTGATAGCAAATAAGTGTTTAAAAGTAGCTAATTTCGCACCAACAAAAGGTATTCATAAAGGGAATTACATGGCAATTTTCTCTGCATGAGACGCCTACCCTCCGCATACTGTTAGGGAACTGCGTTGTATTAGAAGGTATGCGGTACTTATGTTAGGCATAATATTTGCCATATTGCTTACAGGGTGCACTATTCAAATTCCAAACCCTCGGGCCTGTGCAATATTCTAAGCCCGAGCCGTGTACTGTGCTACTGCCATATAAAACTGTTTTAAGAAGACTACTACTTCAATTCCAATCCTCTCAGACCTATTTTGTAATATAGGCCTGCACTATTATAGAGAATACGGTAGGTAGGTGCAGGGAATTCGGAACTTGTTTTCGCGCTTGTTTTACTTCCCCGTAGGGGAAGTAATAATGTTTATTTTTATCCCGAGGGGACAGACCTGCGCTTTAAAATGTGGCCTCCCTGCCCACTTTGAAAAAACAGGACACCCCACGTTAAAGAAAGCTATGGACTATGTACTACGGGATGTTACTAAATGATGTCAATCAAATTATCACATTTTAAGGGTCACCCAACCTTAATGATTTCACTTTAATATAACGTAAATGGTACGTCGTAATCGAACGAATACATTCTTCCGGGTTGGAGGATTACATTGAAATTGGTCAGTCTGTGGGGTTATTTTATATTATGTAGTTCATTCTTGCTTTGCTTACTAACTATATGTTCAGTTTCTTCAAAATATTTACGAATGTGTGGGAATATATGCATTGCTCATAAACGGCTCAGAAACGTTGACAGTATAATGTCTAATCTTTATATTTTTTCTTCATCTACGTGAAGAGGAGTAATATTGTTTTTCATGAGTTAAGGGTGCTATATTGTCCTGTGTTACTCACTGGAAGAGGTTCGTACAAAAACAAAAATTGAAATGTGTCCTTTACATAAATGTTTAGCTTTTCTATTTTAAGAGGCTGCATGCATGAGACCTGACGGCAGAAGAAATTCAGCCCAATTTGGTCAGCGGTCATCCTTTCAAAGTGCACAGTACCCCTAAAAATTCATTTTTTGAAACTGACCCGAAACCAGAATTTTCTTCAGATACGCTTCAACATACCCGAATTCCAAACACCTTCTGCAACTAAACCATACCGAAGTGAATAGCCGCAGTTTGCATAAAAGCCGTAAATAGGCAATATTTGCAACCGGCCTTGCCATTTGATTTTAGTTTTATCTTCTAAAATGCTCGGAGATAACTTCGGATCTATTGCACTTTTCTGATGACCCTCCACAAAAATGGTCTAAATTTCTGCGGCTGTCTGGTCCTGGTCTCTTACAGCTTCCCATTTTTGGCTTGTGTAGTAAATGACCTTTTAAGTTTCTAAAGATTTGTATGAATAATAACGAATACTTAAAAACACAACCTTTCCAGGCTACAGCGTCTTAATTCTGTAAACGTGACCATTTGGTTTGTCATAATACAAATACTGTGTATAACAAATCCAACTCTGTGGAACTACTGCAGACAGAGTTCTACAGATATAAAAAAGTTCGAAATCGACGAATAAAATAAATATTATAGGGTCTGCAAGGCTCAAAAACACGAAAGTATGAACTCCTATGGTGGTGCCGGTAGTTTTAGCTGGGAGAAAATACTGGGTAAGTGATTGGGACATTTAAAGGGTGTGAAAGACTTGCACTTTTTACAAGCTCCCGGTTTGTTCAACAGAACAGATACAACGCACTGCTACTGGGGCTGCGGTTGCGGCCCTACACCATATCTGTACGCATTCATGGAGTGAACTGTGAACTCGAGTGAACTCGAAACTGCATTCAACTCTCATTGAGTTCAGTGATAGTTTGCCTAATTTTGACAGTACTCCAATATTTGCCTGTTACTTCACTCGAACAATAGGCGCAAAAAATATATAATAATATGGGGGGGGGGGGGGAATAATGGGGACAGTAATTACAAGGGCTCAAGGATTTGGGACTGAGTTAGGTGGGGTCAAGATTAAAGGGACCAAATACTGTAGTCAGCACCCATACGCTAAACTGGTACCTGTTACGACTGTTACTAATATGACAAACTGGTACCTGGTACTGATACAAAAAACTGATACATGGTACTGATACGACAAACTGGTACATGTTGCGGGTACGACAAACTTTTACGTGTTACGGGTACGTTAAACTGGTCTGGTATTACGGGCACGGCAAACTGATACGTGTTACGGGTACGACAAACTGGTACATATTACTGGTACGATAAACTGGTACGTGTTACGGGTACGACAAACTGGTACGTGTTACGGGTACGACAAACTGGTACGTGTTAGGGGTACGACAAACTGGTACGTGTTACGGGTACGACAAACTGGTACGTGTTACGTGTACGACAAACTTGTACATATTACTGGTACAACTGCCTGGTACATAGGGGGGAAATTCAAATTTCCTGGTACAGACCTGGCTGCTGAAGTGCTGAGATTTGAGATCGTACCGACCTGGCTGCTGAGATCGTGCGAGCTATTACAGGGACGTAAACTTCGTAGCAGTTGTAGGACATTTTCCTCCGCGAAAATTATTCCCCCTAGCAGTAACCCCAGACGGTTTCTGCCCGCACTCTTATTTTAGACGATAAAATGCTAATTATTATACTATAAGGTGATGATGTATTAAATGGTTTACTCACTAATAAAATTCAAGCTAAAATATATTAAACCTTAAGCGAGATCTGCGTAAGGAACGTTTAAATAATACGTAACGCTTTCGGGGATGGTTGATATAACTACCGCTATTTTTATGTGTCGCGTCGCACTTTTTAAGAAGCACCGTGAAGTACGATATACGGCAATACGGCGATTCCACGGTACCAAGTTTGACCAAATCACCAAATAGATTAGTTAATCCTGCCGTCGTTTCTTTAAGCGTTTCAATACGCACCTGGCCTGCCCGGACACGAATTTTTGGTAAATTCCAGAAGGATCCTCCAGTTCCATATACAATACGTAAAAGTTAAGTAACGTGGGACCCCTAACACAGGCTTCTTGACCGTCCAACAACGTCAATGGAATTTCCCTGCATCCACATTCCTCCCTCAACCTCCCCCTGATCCCCCTTAGTAGTCCTATTTACTGTTGTATTTTTTTCACAAATCGCAATAGTCATTTTGTTTGTGATTCTGAAACCACAATCACAACCACAAACTAGTAAAATTGGATTATGCACAATCACAAGGTCCATCACAATCACACACCGACAAAAAATATCAAACATGTTTTTCCACTCGTCGCTATAACGTAATTTTTTTTTAGTTTGTGATTGTTCTGTCACAATCACAAACTACTACAATTGGGTTGTGCACAATCACAATATGCATCACAATCCGACAGGAACAAACAAGAAGCTTTTTGTTGCTTTTAAATCCATCGAAGCATGAATTATACACATCTATTTTTATTTATTTTAAAGCAAAAGATATTTTCACTACTGAGTTAGCCAAGAAATTTTCACGTTTTAAGTTAATATATAAATTATAACATTTAAACTTGGCCTTTCAAAAAATGTATAAGGGGTCGTACATAAATAATGCTATCGAAATATGTGCATTTCTAAGACTCTATGTCTATGACCCTCCGTCATCAGCTTAACCATTGCGTAAATGCCTAACTTTAACATAGGATGTCATCAGTATCCAAGCTGACCCAATGACCCCACCCGAGTCGGCCGTGACGTCATATATGGACGATCCCTAACCAAGTTCATTAAAATAATGCATAATATCAACCTCGAATACAAACTATAACGAATGAATACGAATTAGCCATTAATAAAACTCATTTGAATCAAAACTGGAAGGACACGGATTTGCTTTTTGGTTTTAGTGAAAATGGAAGGAAGCGGATCTGCGTCTAGAAAATAATGGAAGATACCGAATTTGATCTTTCGCCCACGATATGTAATCATATTGTATATGATTTTTGGTATATGAGATCCTTTAAGTGATTTGCAACACCTGGCAGCCTGACCCTTTACAAATAAAGCAAATTTCAAACGTCGTGAGAGATTCAACTCAATACAAATACACAATAATACTAAATACTATTAGATGGCGAGGTAGGTATAGCAAGTAGCAGGTTTATCAGTATGGATGAGTTTTAGGATGAAGCATATTTTTAGTGGGCATCTAAAGTGTGCCGATGCTTATACCATTAATGTCCAATACTACCCGATCCTAACCAAAAATATAAAAGAATAAAGAATTAAAGGGGTTCTTAAGATGATAATGATAACCTTAAATAGTATTATTTTTAATGATTATAACACGAACCTGCGCAGGCAAATATACTATTTCAAAAGAATTATTTCAGGCATCACAAATCATGTAGGTCGACGAGTTTCAAAGAACTCCATAATTTATTTCTTTTTACGATAATTTGTTTTGATATTTCCGTTTTAATACATGATTTTTGATTGATGATTACATATTTATCATGTTAAATTTTGACTTGACTCAAAATAACAAATATATAGGTACATATTTATATAACTATACGCTGCTTACCTCAGCGAACATCATTTTTAACCTCATCGATCGCTTATCGTCCATAAATTAAATAATCTTTCCATTTGCCTGCCTGCCTACCAAGAGCGAGACCATTACTATAAATATGGGTATACATAATATATTTGATATCCAACACAAATAATTTCTAGAGCACAACAACGTATCTACCTACCTAAAACGTATCGTAGTAAGAATATCTTTTTCAAAAACCTTATCTTCTTTATCTTATTTCGCAGAAAAACTTAGCATATACATGTTAGAATACATAAATATTAAAAAATCAAATATTTTTCAGTTAAAAATAAGATATTGTTTGCCAGATGGTGTTATTCCCCACTATTTGGCTTACACAATGTTATATTATGGGAAATAGTTACGATTTATTTCCCTTGATTATATCCTGCTGACAACGCTTCATCCGCATAGTCCATATTGTATTTAAAAGATTAAAAATATAAAAAATCAGTTGAATTGAGAAAAAGCTAAAAATTATTAGAGTTTTTAAGACATCACTCACTGGTTCACCAAGTTAAAGTGAGATTAGTTAATTTCTTCTTTTGACTTTTTTCGACAACAGGTTTGTACTCGTAGCAGATTTCAATAATAACCACCTAGCATTGCAATAACTACGACGTATATGTATAGTAGAAAGGAATTTGCTTGTTAAAACCTACGCCTTAGATACGATAATACATATTATTATAATCTGAAAAAAGTTGACGAAAAATACGATTCTCGGGGACTATTGCAATTTCATATTTTAAAATCTTGGTTATACCTTTTAGTTGTATATTTAGCAGTTTTATATTAATTAAAGTTACCACAACAAGCACTTAATTTTTAAGAGCGTTATTTACACACGTATTGGTGAATAAAATACATACTGATATTCAAAAACTGACAGGAATTGTAATACATTTTTCAATCCTCTGCTGGTTGCACCTTTGTTTACTTACTAACTTTTTTCTCGTGAGTCGGTCATTAACGCTTAGAAATCAAACTTAATGCATAGCTAATTCTATATTGCAGATTTCAGTGTGTGGACACTGCAATCCATGAGTACTTCAGTTCAAGACATATGACATATTAGCTCTTGTACATGACTTTTGAGACTATTAAATAATTCGAATGTATTATGAAGTGAATAATAAATATAATAGTTTTGACTGATGGAAATTCATACAACTCCTTTGTAAGCTATGGGTTAGTACATTTTATAAATATTTGTATGTGTAATAACTTGGTACACTGGCTCAACCTGAATTATTTCGAACAACCAAGAATTCATACTTTATCTGTTCCATTTATGGTAAACTTTTTAAGGTTTCCTATTATTTAAGCATACATTATACAAAGATATCTGAGAAACTATATTATACTTTCCCCTGTTTTGTTTTCACTACCACGTAGCTATTATTTCAGTCGAGTTGCAGTTGGCGAATTAAATTGCATACAAATATCTATCGTTCGTTATTGGTAAGTTTAAGGTAGCGTCTTTTTCACCATGTTGCGCCACCATTGTTGAGTTTTTATACATATACATGCATTTATTATCGCTACTGTACTACACGAATGTATGAATTGCAAATGTACTTCTAAGGGATTCGTATCATAATGAAAAAAAAGAATAACTACAGGTAATTTAACTCTCAAAGTAACATGAATTGGTTACGTATCAACTGATAGTCTCATATCCAACAGAAAAAAATGCATATTTATGTCGCTATTAATCTTGAAGCAACAATTTCACAAAAACATTAAAATACGTAGTTCCAGCGATGACACAATAAGATAAGGTAGGCTCGTCTGCATGCTTTTATTCTGAACCAGCACTATCGATACTAGTTTTAGTTAAAGATCCTGGCGTCGATATCAACTTTAACGTTAGGTTCCCTAATCATTATATTAAAACAGTTTAAAAAGCGTTTGCGCCATATCGAACTTCGATTTCGCATGAGACTATAATTCCAGCTAAGAGATTCTGCCACCACTGGGAAGAGTACTAAGCTGTTGAATTTTGCAATTCAAGGCTTTTTTCTTGGCTTGTAGACCAGATAGTTGATCCAACAGCTGAGTGGAAATTCGATTTAGAATGGTATTCTCGTTTTTAAGGTCAGCAACTTCTTGTTTCAATTGCACCTTTGTAGTCTTCAAGTTGATTTGACTTGGAATTGTGGGTGGTTCATGTATAGTTGCTGTCGATGGAGGTTGGGGTTTTCGGTAAACTGAGAAAGCGCCTCCTTGGTGAGATGGCGATAAAAAATTTCGAGCTGGCACTTCAGGTCCCATCAAATTACTTGCCTGACTTTGTGAATCTGATGATATGGCTGTACAATTTAAATTAAAAATGTTTTAGTGTTGAATATTGTAAGATCGAAACTCAAAAGTATACAAATTGATGCAAATTTAAATATTACTTAATCGATTGAGATCCAGCGAAGAACTTCGAACGTGTGTTTTTCTCCGAGGAGGCTAAATTAAAATTCCAAATTAATTTCAAAATAATCAAAATTTCCAAAACATTTTAAATACCATGCTTTCAGTTTAAATGTTAGGAATTCTTGTATTCCTGGATACAAAATATAAAAAAATTACGGGTGGAGGAGCAATAGTTCCAGTAGAAACTTTTGGATGATGCCCCGATAACTTTGGTCTTTGAATGGCTTTTAGTTGTAGTTGCTGAGTTTTATTAGCACTTGCACTGCCACTATTGCTCAAAAATAACTTGTCTTCAGGGGTTGTTAACCGAACAGGCACTGGAGCCACGAGGCCACTTGTATCACATGTGGACGAAAAATTTACAGGCTCATTTTCAAACGTAGTCCAATCTGAAAAAAAAGGAATCACGCCCAATTACAATTTCCTGAGAGGCTAGTTGCAGAACAAAACTATTACAATTTTATTTAATAGTACACATTTTACATGTTATTAAATACCTTTACTGGGCTTTTTTGATTGTAATCTATCAACTAATTGTTGCTGTGGGGCTGACGAAACGGTTGCTGACATTAAATTATTTCTTATTGGTGGTGTCAAAAGCTGCCCTCCAGACGAGTTTGCATTTGATTCATTTGCACTACCACTAGGTATATTTGAATTGACTGCGTGGAACTCCAATGGCCTGGAGTAGAAGTGCGATGGGATATGAAGGCCGTGTCGCCTTAAAACGACAAGATGCATTGCTGTCTTGAACTCCGCCAGATCCAAACAACCATCACGAGTGACATCTGATAATTGCCATATTTCTCGCAGTTCCGTATGGGGTAATTTACTTTTTTCAAAAAAACCTTTTGCAACTGCACCGCTCACCTATTCATTAAAAATCAAAATGAGAACGTTACTTGGAATGGACCAAATGGCTTGAACTGAATTAATGCACTGAAACAACCTAATTAATAATTTAGTATTTATGCATACCATTCCGTTGAGATCAGGCTGAAGCAATAGAAACTGCTCAGTGTAATATTTTTCTTGCTCCACGCTCATATTCCAATAGTTATCAAGGGAGCACTGGCGAAGTCTAGGGTTGATATGCTCATCAGGGGCTTCTCCATCAGAAATGGTTGCTTCCGCAGAAGAAGAAGATCGCGAAAGAGACGACTTAGAAGAATTTTCAACGTGTTCCGAATCTAAATGGTTCATTTTACACACAAAAACTCAATGAATTAATTTATTTTGTGAAATTTTGTGAAGTTCTAGTTTAGTTTTTAAAGCAAGAATTCCACAATTATTTCATACGTTTCTGCAAAATAATACAGTTGCTTATAAGTTTTTCTTTCATGAACCCGCAAACAATTGTACTCGACAGCTATTATATATTAGATCCAGAGAGGGAGTGAAGTATGACAAAGGTGCATTATAAAAATTACGAGTTACTTACATGATATTTTCCCCAGCTGTAATTTTTCCAAATATATGTGTACATACACATTTTTGAGCAAAACTTTTTAATGTAGTAAGCAACAAAAAGATTTTAAGTTTTTGAAAAAGTAATAATTTTTGTTTTTAAAATGTTTTTCTAAATAGCTTTAACAGACGAAGAAAATTACAACTAAATTCTTTAAAAACAAATCATATGTATGAACAGAAATGAAAAAACAATAGTTGCATCTGAAGATCTCTTTTATAAAAGGTCAACATATTTTTTAAATTAAATTTAAATTAATTTCCAATTGTTTTAAGTTTATTTAGAAAAGATTTAGAGCTTAAATACATATACTGTTTTAAAATTTAAAATTCTTTATTTTTACGACATTTAAAAAATCATTTCGAAAAGCTTAAAACTTTATATTATTATAGCATTCGTTTTTGATAGTTATTTTGGTACACTACAACCTTTTCCGTTCTCCTCTACTCGTTTCGTTCTTAATCTCAGTAATTCATCTTTTCATAATATGAGAACGTGTTTCTAAGGGAATGCGCATTCCAGCCATTCGTAATACGCGGCCGGTGATTGGCTACCGCGGGAGGGGTGGGTAAAGTATCGGACACCGGACATGACACTTATTACAGCACACATATTTAAGTATCTTTTCTGCTTGGTGAAATAATAATTATCCTTTTTAATTTACGCTGCGAACAATCCCTTGGCATACTCTCAGGGAATTCCTTTTATGTTTCTAATATATATCCTTCACATTAACGATGCCTTAGGCGCTTTTTTTTATCCTTTCTCATTTCGATCTGAACAAATCTTATAGATCGGTTCCCTATTTTCTCTGTATTCCCTCTTTCTCACTCAATGGGTAATTTCTCTTCATCAAGAAAATTCCCTTTTCCTTAAGTTTTCACAACTAACGTTAACTTTAGTAATCGAAAATCTCCGTTGTATCCCCCTTTTCTTATTTGTTCTTCTCTACTTGCTTTTCTCCCATTACATTTCATCTTCAAGGATGCACAGCAGACAGCTTTAATCTGTACACTGTTCCCTCGTATTACTAGTCTTACTATGTCATAATTATATTATTACAACTGGTGGAAGCTGGAAACATCATTGGAGAAGTGTAGTAGTACTTGACCGAATTTTGCGTTTTTCCAAGTACGGGGGAGGGAACTGGAAACTTTAAATTTAACATTGGAGTACCACATTAAATGTTATAATTATTATAGTAATCTATTTATAGTAGAAAACAACCATCGGCAAAAGCATGTTAATGGATGAATGGTAAGCAAAGTAATGTAAGTATGTAAGTAAGCCAAATACGTGTTTGCACACATTTATCTTTAAGAAATAGTCGGGCAAGTGCATGTTGATATCTTTCAATTGGAAAATTCAAAAGAGACGACGTAGAGAGCGAAGAACATTTTTATGGTAAATCTGCGGCGTTGTAAATGTGCAATAGTTGAAGTTATCATGGCTCCTTTTAATTAATTTTAATTTTAACGATTTATGAAAATTCAAAATGCTCCGACCTTGTAAAGCCACATATCGAGGGTGAAGGATAAAATTGGTTTTCTTCCAATTTTTTTTTTGCTAGAAGCAAAGTGGTATCATTCTAATTTTCATTAAAAGCAAAACGGTTTCCTTCCAACAAAATTACTGGAAGGAAACCGTTTTGCATTTACAGAAACTTGGATGGAAACCGTTCTAATTTTAAGAAACATTGGAAGAAAACCAATTTGATCCTTCACCCTCGATATATTACTTTCAACGCTAGCTTAACTTGAGCTAGGACAAAGCCAAGAGACAAGACATCTGGTAAACTGCATTATTTACCCGTAATTTCATTTATTAATTCATTGCGTAACTTTCTAAAATATATTTTTGAACTCTATTTATTTAATACAGCAAGTCGTTGTTTTTGTGACCAGAATAACGAAATAGAACTTTGCATTTAAAAATGCTGAAACAATATACTGTATTCTTCATATTTTTGTAAAAAAAATTTACCCCGATATAATTTCCTGATTTTAAACACAAATTAAACTACAATAAACTATAAATATAAAAATCTAACCAGAGTTGTCAGAATCATCTTCTGTTTGAAGAAGGTGGCAACTCTCTTCATCATTACTGGTTACATCATACACTCCCGGAATTCCTTCTTTCACTAGAATAGACTCAGGTGCGTCGCAGCAATCATCTTCGGTTTCTACTTCCTCTTGACTGGATGAGTAATTGCGCGTCTCAACTAAAAATGGAATTAATATTGGTTATTAAATTTGACACGCAGCTTTTCAAAATACACCAGCACCAGAGTGAAATAAAGTGGCGTGAAATTCGGCTGCTTATTTATATAATCTAACTTCTGTGACTTATTTAATGAGACATTTTAGACTACAACTAAATAGCATCTATTTTTATAGCCAGCGCTACTGTAGTAATTAAGATACAAATATAGAGAAACGGAGAATGTATGCGTCTTGTATTACCAGGCTTGACGTTCTTTTCCGAGTCAGAATTCAGCTCAATCAGATCTGGGCTTTTGAAAGCTGATGTAGTAGGTGACTGATGCCAGTAAGTATCTAATTCCCAAAAATTATTTCATTCAATTTAATAGCTAAGTTATTTTAATCTACCCTTGCAAGCACCTGGCGACTTGAGCATCAATTTCTACAAAGTTGTTAAGCATTCCAACAATTTATAAAACATAAGCGGCAAGCAACCCTATTATTACCCTATCTTTTCGACGGTGTTTTGCCAGTTTTAATCCGCTGATGCGGCTACATTCTTGCAGCTAAGGAAACATGCGCAACTGTGTAAATTAAACTATTTACTCCTATGTAAGTAAAAACGCAAACAGAGCAATTATTCAATATGAAACCATTATTTACTTATGAAAGAGTAATGCATTGATTTATTTTGTTTTCCGATGTATCACTGTAAACAGATTACGGATTGTTTAAATCTATATAAAAGCCATTCGTAGTTTTTGATCAACATGCATGCTAGTAATTCAATACATTAAAACCCTATTGACATTACTAATACCATTTTCGTTCGAAACATTGACACTTGACACTTAAGGCTTTAGTAGCTCAGCCGACTGTCTGCAAATTGTTGATTCTGCCGCTTAGCTGTCATTTGGTATTATACTGAATTATAAATTCTGAATTCGTTTTAATTTCTAATGTTGGAATGACGCAACATAATGCGTGTAACACTCACTAGTCAGACTTTAAAAAGGGGAGCCACTGTCAACTAAGCTGCTTTGAGATTGAGATCCCGTATTCAAAACAACAAATTATTTTATCGTCCGAGTCAAAATCATGAAAGACAAAACAAAATGCTGGTTTTATTTTAAAGGTCCATTATTACCGACAATATTTTTTTTACATTTAGAATTACATAAACAAATAAGTTTATAAATAATAAACAGTTAAGAATTAAGAATTTCAAATTTTTTTGAGATCTCCTCCCCTCTAAAATTTATTAGGTATGGCGGAAAAAATATCAAAAAATCCTTTTTTAACATTCGTGCCGTTCGTGGGCCATTGTAAATGAGCCTCACAAAATGCATCCGAGGTATTTTGTACTTGTATATACTATATTAGTTTTAATTGATCGACAACTTGTTTTATAATCCGAGTGTCATATTTTGCGTAATTTCCTTGTAAAACAGAGAACAGAAATAATTTTGATTTGAAGGTCACGCTAATTATCTACCCGCATCTAGTTCTATAGTGAAGACGACTAGTTCAGTTTAAAGGTTTGCGAGTACAATCAGTTAAACTACATGTAGCATAAGCAATTGAATACAGAATGAAGCAACCCTCTGAAAATGGTGAAAGCTACGTATTTCCTCGTCCAGCATATTTTTTGATAAACTCACCAGATTGTTGGACGTGCATAAACTTTGAGATTGGAGCTTCCATGTTGAAAAGCAGTGCACACGCCAAGGAGAATGGCACCAACTGGGAAACAAATAAATATACGAACATGTCGGATGATTCCAAATTATAATATGTAATACAGTATATCAGGTATTTAGGTCTTAGGTATTTTATAATATGCATATATTTTAAATTTGAACCACAAATGCGTCGTATAGCTTACCCGAAAAGAAAGTCAACCTTCGAATTCAGTAGTGGGTACAGTTAAATACGAGTTTACTGGAGGTATTTACTGTACTTTATGTAACTCATGACAGAGCGTGAGCGTGTACATTGGAGAAACCGTAAGGAACCTGCCAACATGAAGGTAATAAAAAAAAATTAAATAAAGCGTTAGGTCAAAAATCAGTAGAAAGAAAATCTTAAATAATGTAATAATAATAATTTTAACAATTCAAGTTCAAAATTAATCTTATCGTAAAAGCCTGGTTGTAAATCTGTCCACATAATTGTGGCGAAAAATACTTGACCACTTCAATATTTAAGATAAATTTTATGCCAGAATTCGGGAAATATTAAGTAAGAGTAAGAGAGTAATAAATGGACATATTTTATTTTTTTGACGTGATATTTAATTTTGGAGAGATTCGAGCTATTGAGTCTTCAGTTCGCTGCAATAACCATTACTTCACTTTATATTTGCATTTTGTTCGTTCTAATGTCTAATTTGGCATAACATTTGTAAGTCTCTGAAACTTGAATTTTTAATCATAATTGCACTATACCAATTCATACTTAGGTGATTAAAGCCATAAAATTATGGTACCAGTTACAAAAGGATATCCATATGGGTGGAGAATGTATCTACTGATGTATTATAGTTACATAACGTTTGAACCAATTAAGACATCTATGCTTGCGTGAATAATCCAAATCATTTGATGTGCATTTAATTATACGCGTCACGCCGCGTTCAAGACAAAAAATCTTGCATATGCAAAATTAACAAAATTTGCTCTTGCAAACGTTAAATCTGCACTATTATTCATAGAGATTACGTTTTTCAATCTTACCACCCATTTACATGCCATATTGTGAGCAGATTATACTAACAACCTTTCTACGGATGCCCCGAGTGCCGAAACGATTTATCAAATTACTGCATGACCTGGGTCCTGGGTGAATAGATTTATAAAAATAGCCTGCTGACCTAGGTCAAAGGTTAGCTTCCTTGCGAGACATTATAACGTGTGTGATACTTGACACTATTAGTCAGCAGTTTTAAACTGATCACTAATAACAGAATCTTTTGCCCACCAAATCCCAATTTGAATACCGACTTAAGGTTGGACTGCGTTCCATGTTCCATTTCACTCAAAGAATGATAGTCAAAAGGCAGTTTGCAATCACGCTTTCCCCTTTCTCTACGGAAAACACTACATGTAAGTACACGCTTAGAAAAATAAAAGCTTAACCACATAGGTGTTAATTTGTAACTTATTTTTGTGTTACTCCAACATCGACCGCAGAAGGTGTTACAGTGGTCAACACAAATTTTAGTTAAGGATTTACACAGTAATGTGTTAGACTGAATTTACTAGCTTCTGTGTTGCATATTTAACCAAGAATGTAGTTAGGTGACTAACTGAATTAAAAACTAATGCAAAAAGTCAAGCTTGAACCCGCGACCTTGGGCATTAGTACCACCCTCTTTAACCACAGGCCTGAGACGACTCAATTACTGTAATAACACTAATTTAGCATAATATACAGTGCTACAAATTCTTAACACGATTTGCGGTCAACTGTAACATTATTAGGTGTAGATATATTGACACACAGCGATGTTTCACTTAGCTAACATATTTTCGCACCTTCAAAAATTTTGAAATTAACTGGTAATCGTGTTGAAATTAACGCCCAAGTGTGTTAGCTCGACTTCACTAGAATGTAGTTAAAATCTTTTCTTAGCGTGTTATATACCCTCAAAATTTCCTGATATTTTCTGACTTCCAACTTCTTGTTTATCAGGCTAATCAGGCCCGATTTCCCCATTTTCATGATTTTTATAGTCCTAATTTTGAGAGTTTTCCTGATTTAGAAATTACTTTTAAGCTACGGTAGGCATAAGTTAAAATTTTACAATTAAAGAATTCCGTTGTTTTTAAAAGTTAGAATGTTAAACAATTTAACATATTAAGATATTTTTTAGCAAAACGCGTTAAGTCCACGCTTTATCCATTGGGGTTAATGAGTTTTGCTAAAAAACTCTTCAAGTATTTGTCTCAATAATTTTAAGCGAGTTAAAGCCAAGGTTAAGAGGTGTCTAAATCATAGTGTGGACTGGACTGTGGACCTAAAATTTTTAATTTTATCATATTTCCTCATTGATAAAAAATGTCCGATTTTATTATTTAAAAAAAAGTTGTCTCTAAAATAACAAAAAACCTAATAGACAAAATAACATTTCTCGTGTTTTCCGGTTTACCAGGGCTTGTTTTAAAAAAAACTTTATTCTGGTGCGTCGATTATACCTGAATCCCTAATATCTGCCTGCAGCGCAGCTAAAGCTGAGGTACTTGTATGCATGTATTTGCTTTATTGTCAATCCCTTCAACAAAATCGATGTTGGTTTTACAGAGTTGACACCGTGCTTAAGTAGATTAAGTATTTTCATGCTAGCTCTTCGGGGATCAATTAGGATTTATAATCATCATTTATACACTTGAGATTTGCTAATTTAGTATAACTTTTCAAATTAATAATCCTTCATGAAAATGTTTAATTTAATAATTAAGAAAGTATTGCTTGGTACACTGAATTGTAAGGCTATTGCAATTGTGCAACAGTGACTTAATAAAGTTTCTCTATATATATATATCTAGGCAAGTACATTTTATCTTTGTAATTCAAAGAACTAAAAAGTAGCAAAATTAAACTTAATTAAGCAGACAATGTGGGTTTAAAACAAATTGGCTTGCTTCAAGTTTCATCAAAGCAGAATGCATTTCGAGTCCCAGTAATACTCTTTCAGTAATAATGACATTTACCCTATTATCACAGATCACAGACAAAAGCCTTTGCCCTACGCCGCCCTAACGTCTCTAAGATACCGTTTTGATATCTCCTATTTATTTGTGCAACCGCATCTTCGGTGCTCCTGATATTTTTCTTGGCCGCATCATACGATTCTGCAGTTTTAAAGCAAGTCAGTTGACAAAATTAGGCAGGCTTAGATAACTTTTGATTTTTGGGAGCACTCACTTCAAATATGTATAAACTTTTCAATTTCAATGACATATCGTTACTGTAGATGCAAAGTGGCCGTTCTCCAAACGCAGGTAAAAGCAAAGTGGCCGTTCTCCATCCTTTACTAAACGCAAAGTGGCCGGTCTCCAATTTGATCCTGTTTGAACAAGATTGGAGACCGGCCACTTTGCGTTTAGTAAAGGATGGAGAACGGCCACTTTGCTTTTACCTGCGTTTGGAGAACGGCCACTTTGCATCTACAGTAACGATATATAATGATTGTTCAAAGGAAAGGTATCTACTTTTGATTTATAGAATTTATCCAAATATTGATTAAAGAATCAAACTTTACCCAGGCTCAGAGTGCATTAGTTACTGTTACTAGTTCACTGCAAAATGCACACACACACACACACATTATTGCCAAAAATGGACAATGAAATCGAATCACAATGATACAGACAACAGAACTGACAAGCAAATGACAAAGCACACAGTAGTACTTGTATGTTTTAGCTTAGATGGATTTTGCTCGTCGCTTTATAGATGAGCGAACTCTGGGTATTTCATATTTGTATCAATTAAAGGTGCATGGAGAATTGTAGGCGTATATATGTACTTTGGATTTTGTTGCTTCGCTTCTAAAGAATGTCTAAATTTCGTCAATGTTCATAAAAAACTAAGATTTTATGTTTCAAAGGGAAATATATTATACAATAACGTATACTAGTTATAATACTTATAATTATCGAACGTACGGTAAGTTGCCGACAATAAGTTCTTCTTTTAGGCTGACTATAAGTAGTGGGTGAGATGGAAATATTCAATCATGCACCCCGGAGGCCAGTAGTATTCAAAACACAAAATAATATAACTATTAATTATATATCCCTTTTACTCAAGACTACCAAAACTTAGCATCATATTATGTATAATGTAAACGAAAACCTGCAATATAGCAACTATTCAAACTTACTTATTATTAATTGAAGACATTGAAGTAGAAGACTAGTGGAAAGGCTGGAATTATTTCCAAACTCAATAATCCCATATAATATTTGATATTTGGAATAGATCTAATATATACTTATGTATATATATAATATATATTTTCTCGAACCACACACCGAGTCCTCCGTTCAATTTACGAATTCATTCTCTTTCACTACGATATTCTATACTCACAACAGTCAGATTGCATTCTTTCCTTTTGCTTGTTGTAGTTGTATAATTACTATATATAATGGTCACCAAGAACAATCGCCCCATAAAATGATAAAGCACTTGCCAATCTCCCTACTTGAATGTATAAATTGCGAATGTCAAGTGTTTGTTTTGGAGTAATTTATTACACGTTCAAGTACATCTACTTTACACACGGTTGACAATAATGCCCAGTGTCGATTAGAGGAATACACAAGAGCACCTTATTGCTCTTAACTTATTTAGTCCACTTTCCGCTTAAAAATTACTACGAAGATGAGGATTTTTCAATGAATGATAACAGACAAAATCATTACTGAAAAAAATACAACCAGGAGTAGTACCAGAACCAGTGAAGAAGCCTTCAGTACTGCGATGGATAGTCACAGTATATAGTATAGATAAAATATTATTAGATAGCTACGGGTATAGTCTATCAGTGTGTTGTGTGCCGTACTCATTTTCGTATTCTTCAGAGACGAGATACGAGATAGATATTGGGATCTGGGACCTGGGATAGCACTACTTCACTACTATTTCCCTTTAAAAGTACTAATATTTTTATTCCTTATATTTCGTACTACTACTACTAGAACTAGACACTGCTAGTAATCGCAGTATGGCATCGCAAAGGACGTCTATTGGACTTCTATGCACGGCTATATATACTGGATATATACATACACATTTTGCTCGATTCCTACGTCTAAAGTACCGCACAACTATCCGTCTGTTTCTATGCCAAGTATGATTCAGTCCACCACCACCAACAACAACATTGCGCTGATCCTTCATTCCTCAATATCTTCATTCTTCATTGCTCAGAACTCACCTGAATTAATTTAATTGCGTCTAAAATTAATACAGTTCAACATTATTAGTTGTAGAACTGCATTGTAGGCATTCATTATCGTCACGGTCAGTTATAGTGAATACTGAGGTCAAAAGACTTCCTTACTTTTATCCTTAATTCTAAAGTTTTAAGCTATCAGCCGTCTTGAGCGTAATATAATTTACGTAATGCTAATGCTAATAATATGCCATGGCTAATATTTAGAGCTTTTTAAAAACTTCCAAAAGTTAAAAATTATTTTAATGATACTAACTAGCAACTAGTAAGTCATTATTTAGTGTGAGTGACTATGTACGTAAACTACTTCAAGCGCTCAGTTTCTGCATTCCTCATCATCTTCATTACCACAGCTCATCCAGATTAAGTAAATAGTAAACTTGAAAACTAGAAGAAAATGAAGCGAATTTTTTCTACTGACTGTTAAGTTTCTGTCAACTCCCTTCTAACCTGAACATGGTATGTATTATGTATAGACAAAAAGCAAATAATAATTTATTAATTTAGTATTTATAGTATATCGCACTAAATTAAATGTTCCATTACATAATATTAAAGTTTCTTTCGACATTTTTGACTATGACATGACACGGGTGACGGGTACAGAATACTACGCGCCATGTGTTTAGCTTATACTTGTTAGCAAGTGTATGCAATCATTTTGTACTTATTCATTTATGTTTGTTTTTGCATATAAATTATTTATTATGTTTTAGAAATCAAGAGTCGGAAGGTATCAGCAGAAAGCCCATCGTTACTATTAGGGTCATTGCTAAATGCATCTTTAGAAAATTTGCAGCTGGCTGATTTCTCTCTCAATAAGGAGTACATATATAGAGAATGCGGAAATCTGACCGACATGGAATTACACTTGCTTAATCTTAGAAGTATTAGCACAGCTTAAATTGGAAATTGAAAAGAGTGTGGAACTTGTTGTTGGATTCGGTATTCTACCATATTTGTTCCTGCCAGTTCCTGGGCATTGGGATGCCCGAAAAACTTCGTAAAGTCAATTCTATTTTGGGGGCAAGAATATATCAAAATTAGAAAAGTTTCTTAGACTGTCACATGCTTAAAATCGTTACTTTTTCTTTGTAGTCGTCACAGTTTCACCTCTATAATTTTACAAAAATACACGTGATAATTTATCCTCTCTACTTCTTGTTAAAAAAGCCTTTGCCCAGTCCCTGTGACAGTTCGGGTAGTTCAAAGGACATCAAACCGCTTAAATCAGATTGCAAACTTGCAGTAGTTCAGAATCCAGGCCTCACTTTTGAAGAGTATAATCGAGCTCTCTGTGAGCGAGACCAATTAAATAATTTACTCCATAAACAATTTCTTTCATCATCCCCAAAAGGAGCTTTGGTGAACTCTCTGCTCCTCATCGGAGCGGCAGTTCGTCCCCGGTGGATTAGAAAAAGCTTGTTCGGAAATCCTGTCTTCATATTGCTCGTTTCATCCGAAAAAACTGGGACTGGTTTCTTCACAATTTCCCGAGCTGTTTTAGAATCATTGGGTCGTTCGTCCATGTAGAAAGTATCTCGAGTTATTTCGAATCTTCTACGAGAATCTGTACGCCTCAACAATGAAATTGGAGACCAGGAACTCCTTCAGCACCGTCTAATAAATCTTTCAACACAAGCCTATAATATGGTGCATACCCCCAAAACTCAAATGGAAATATGGAATACTAGTCAACAACGGATACCGCAAATGTTCACGAAAATAAGGAGCAACTTACTATTATTGCTCTAACAAGTGCTCTTACATTGCATAATATAGATCCTTCAACCATCCGAAATAGTTTTTGGAATCGGTTATTATTATTACTTTTAAAATTGAGCCGTGCTCCTACAACAACCGCTGATAATGCAAATCCGCAGCTGTCAGTATCTATAAAAGAGCTCGGAACATGTATATTTTATGCCGGAAAACTCTTGGTATTATCGCCGGCCATTGACTTTCCATTTCCCCTTAGTTCCTTCCTTCCCATCTACTCCCTTCTCTTCAAAATATTCTCTACATTCGAGTCATACTTGAAAAGGAAAGTTCAGGATGCATAAATCACGGAAATTATTCAACTTCAGCATCAGAAATTGCAAGATGTTCTCATCACCATGTTTGAAGTTTTAAATTCTCTTAGTGAAGCTCATACTTCCCCATCACCAGTTGTTACAAGCATCAGTACCAGGGATAGTGACTCTTCAAATATGTCATCTAAATTTTGTTTACAATTGCTACTAAATTATAACCCAGTGCCCGAAGAATTGTTAAGACGAGAGGAAGAAGGGGCGGATTTAAACTTTAAAATTAATAGGGTTTGTTTCGATATCAATGAGTGTCTGGAAACCGAAATGGAATATGAAATGCAGCCAGAGCCAAGCTCCAAAACAAATAAAAGACTGAGTGTGGAGACAGTAAAAATTGTTCGACTGAATCCTAGCGCTGTAGAAGAGAATACTATGGAACTTGTGAGCGAAGATTGTGCTACACTATGTTCGGGAGTGTTAAAGAATGAACGAATTCGAAAGGTCAGTGGTAACATTTTCTGTCAGCTTCTTCAATATGCTGACAAAGCAGAATAAAACCCGATTGAAAATCCGTCCCCATCTCCAATATCAACAACAACACCAACAAACAAACAAATTCATTTGGAGAATCGGCAGTGAACAGCAGCAGAGTACTCAAAGATTTGGACGTTAAGGAAAGAACAGGTTGCGAAAAATGTATTGGAATGAAGCTTTTGAGTGATTTAGGTTCGGACGACTCCATTATTGAAGATATGGGTGTGATTGAAAATCCAGAACAGACACTTCATTTCCTTGAATTAATTAATAAGAAATTAACTTTGGAAATGGAGAGTAGTTCCAGAACTGGGGATGAGTATGAATTTGGTCAAAGTGTACTTTTCAGTTTGGGAATTCTAGGGAACATGTGCGAAGCTATGCGAGAGTGAGTTGACGATGACAACTAATGACAAGTAAAATTGGGAAAGAGGCTTCAATAGATTCGTCTTGGGAGGATTCACAAAGATTTCTTCCTTATCTGCGTCAATTCCAACAAACTGCTAATTAAAATAAAAGTTAAGATTATTTTTAAAATACCTACGAACGATAATTCATAATTGAAAGCCTGTTATCTACAATATGTACATACTCAGTAACTAAAATATAACTACCTATTCATAGTTTTTTTCTAAATAAATAATAATTACATTATTACAAATTAATTAAAATATGTACAACAAAAAAAGTGCAATTATTACAAAAGTTTCATGTTAAAATTATCCAGGTTTAAGGGAACCGATATAAGAGATATTTCGGTTATAAGGGGCAAAATTTGGACCGTTTTTGTGAAAAGGTCACTTGTAAGGGATTTTTTTTTAAATTTAATAAAAATTCATAGGGAAATGCATGACCGAAGTAGGAGGACCTACTGTATGTCAGCAAATAACTCATTTTTGCTTACCAAAGCAAAGTAGCCAAAAGCTAAGTATTCGCATTAAGAGAGGAAAATATCCGGGAGGAAAATATCCGTTTACCACAAAAATCAAATTGTATGCAGGAAAATATAAAGCAATGCTTGCCATCAAGAGGTAGCCAGCAAAAAGGTATAACCACGAATTAAATACCTCCCAGGGGTCTCCAATAACTCCCGGGGTCCTTACCATTGGATCAAATAAAGATTTCATTTTTATTGTTGGATTTCTAATAGAATAGGTAACAGCTAAAATGCATTTTTAACAACGCAGTTGCCCGGATGGCAGTTACTACGAGGTGGTCGCGGCAGTTGTCACAGAGCAGTTGCCGTAAGGGTGTTGCTAAGAAGCAGTATCCACACGGCAGTTTCGACAAAGCATTCGACGCAGGGAAGTTGCCTCTGGACTGTCGGCACCAGGCAGTTATGACATGGCAGTGTGCAGTTGTGGCCTTTACCCCCCATCCTACCCCGGATTGGGGGTAGAGGCAGTGTGAGACTTTCCTTGTTAGGCCGACCGGTCAAAAGTGGTATCCTGGATGGGGGTTAAATGCAGTATAAGACCATGTTAAGCCCATGAATCAAAAGCGGTACCCCGGATGGGGGGTAGTTGCCTAAAAATACATGCGCATATTATAATGATTAAGAAATGCCATGGTTCGTAATTATGTCTCTACTTATGTAGGTACTTCCGTAATTTGTCAGAATGTGACCAAAGATTTTTTCTAAGGTTTATTTATATATTAGTTATTATTTTAGTTATTCTAAGGCGAATATAACGGGTGCGAGTTAAACGAGGGTGAATAATACCCGGGTGCGACTAATGTGGGGGTGAGTAATGTGGGGATGGCATTTACGGGTGCAACTATGAACGTTACCACAAAATCACATGCTTTTAAGGGTACTTTACCAATACGTTCTTTTTTCGGCGCTGGCACATGTGGAAGGGGGGTATAGGTACTGGTGTGGATGGGTCGAGGAGCAACGTCCTGTCTCTGCATATGTCAAGCACAAACATCAGCCGTGAGATGGCGCAAGATGCGGTTTGCCCGCAAATAATAGAATTTTCTATATTGGTGTGCTGTACAACGATGGAGATGGCGCGCGGACCAGTTTGTCAGCAGATAATAGAATTTTCCAGATATGCGTGTTGTAATGTGTTGCGGTACTTATTCAACCTCTTGGATGGTGATGAAAGAGGTCAAGATATAGGTCAGGATTGAGGACAAAAAATTAATTAAATTTTTATAAAAGATGAGCCTAATTGTGGCCACGGGTTGATGTAAAACAATCAAGATTGCATGTAAATTTCGGCATTCCACCTACTGATTCTGCAACTTTGAGTTTTAAAGGTAATAACAGATTAAAGACTTCCCATCCTGAGCGGTTGTAGGACATTTCTCCCCAACAGCAACCCAGGACCCAGGATATGTTCCCCCCGAACCCTAATTTAAGATGCTAAGGCCCAAAGAGTATAATGCGATGATTCATTAAATGGTATACTCAGAAATCCAATTTATTCTAAAATTTATTAAACCTTGAGCGGGATTTGCGTAGTGGGACATGAAATAAAAATTCAAGAATCTAGAAAAGGATATTTAAAAAAAATAATTTAGGCAATAATAAAATTCTTTACAGTTAATAGTCGGTAGCAAACTTATAAATTCCTAAAATATATGTACTGCACTGTTTCTCCCATGCCTGAAAATTATGTGCATGCGTATCCTGATATCGTACACAATGCTTAGTTAGAAGGTGGGATGTAATAAGACAGTGAAACACTTAACTATTCAAGTCATTAAGATTGGTAAGGTAGGATAGCTCTAAACATAAAATACTTTCTTGAGTATTATAAAATAATTAAAACAAATATATTTACTTGCTGATCTGATGCATAGACATGGTAAATAAGAGTATGCAAAATAATGCAAAGTACATAAATTGCGGAACATAGATTACAGCATATAAGTGGCTAAGTTACCTAATTATGAAAAAATACATGAATGCTTATTAGACATTCTTAAATTACTGTGATTGTTTTATTTTCCTAAAGCATGTACCTTGACGCTTAAGTGCATTTGTCTATACAATTAGCTTCATTTTGGGACCTAGGGGAAAATTCCGGGGGTACTGCATGGAGGGAAAGTGTCCGGGGGTAAATGCTCTCATACCATTTCAGCGTGGTCTGAATATTTTGCTATATGGCCCTGGTTTCAAGTACAGGCCGGGTTTTCCATACACCCCGGGTCTCCAATACGGCTGGGGTATAATATGCATGAACCCCCCTAATATTCTAGACCGCTCAGGCGCAATCATTCATGGAAACATAAAATTCAATTCCAACCCCATAATTCATTTGTTTAACGGTCAGTCAGACTATTGTGTATTTATAAGAGCTGTTCTTTGATAAGTCATGTCCAGGTCGGTAAGTCTTGACCAACTTTGGTTAGTCATACCTCACTTCGGTAAATCATGCCCAATTTGACTTCTGTTACTCACGCCCCACTTCGGTAAATTATTCCCCATTACTTTTCGTAAACAAAGTTGTTTTAATTTTAACACAAGTGTCTATGCTAGCTAAGGTGTCTAGGTTTAATAAAAAACTCTTTGGTCACATTTGGACAAACTACAAGTAGAGACACATAATTAAGAGCCATGGCATTTCTTAATCATTGTCATATGCACATATTTTTAAGCAACTACCCCCCATCTGGGGTACCGCTTTTGATTCACGGGCTTAACAAAGACAGTCTTAAACTGCATTTAACCCCTATCCAGGATATTACTTTTAACCCACGGACCATACAATGAGTGTTTTACTGCTACTACCCACCACCCGCGATACCACTTCTGACCCGCAAGGTTAGCAAGAGCAGTCTTGTACTGCATTTACCCCCCCCCCCCCCCCCATCCAGGATACCACTTTTAAGACTTTTGACCGGAGGGGGAAAATAAGGACAGTGTTATACTGCCACTACCCCTCAGTATGGGTACTGCAACAGACTCGCGAGCTTAACAAGGACAGTCTTACATTGCCTCTACCCCCAATCCGGGGTAGGAATCAATTATTACAATCTAGCTGTTGCCAGCAGGAAATTGCTAACAGGCAACTTTTTAGTGGGGTATCATTTTTGAAAGTGTGACAACAGAATTTAAAAAGACATTGAAACGATCAAATTTGACTGAAAGTGCCATACTGATATGCTGCACCCATCCTATTAGAAATCCAATGATTAAAATGAAACCATCTACATTTTATCCAAATGATAAAGACCCCTGGAGTTATCGGAGACCCCTGGGAGATATTAAATTCGTGGTGATATTTCGTTGCTGGCTACCACTTAATGGCCAGGAAATTGTGAAAAGAATTGCTTTATATTTTCCTGCATACCATTTAATTTTTGTGATAAACGGAAATTTTCCTCCCAGGCATACCCCTCCCCCCTTCCCGGACAGTTTCCAACCGGAAATTTTTCTTCGAACTCGTAACCGAGGACACTTTCTCCCATTATCGAAATTGCTTCTCTAAAGGAAGCGAGCTTATTGGTACACAAAATTTATGTATGTATTCGTAAACGTTCTCTCTAATATTCAAATTTCGTAGCTGAAGTAAGAGTAAGTAAGTTTAGTTGCATTTCGTTAACAAACACTTCCTTAATAAAACGCTAAACTACTAATAATTACTTCATAACAATGGGGAAACGATGCATTTCAGTTTCTCAGTTAGTTATGAATGCATATTTTTTGGAATGCTTTCGAATACATAAATTTTCTGGAAAGAAACACTCGTCAAAACATAGATAGACTCGCGTCTCTGACTGAAATTATTTTGGAGTAAAATGTCCTCGGTACGCTTTAAGAGTAAAATATCCGGGAGGATAATGCCTGGGGAGGGGGGGGGGGGGGTGAAAATTTCAAGGAGGAAATTGTGTTCGAGGAAATCGTCCTACAACTGATTTTTGTACACTTTGAATAAATCTTGCTCTAACGTCAAACGTAGCGTGTTTATGCTTTCTGCTACCCTTTATAAGTACACCTAGGTACATAGAAAAAATAATTGAATTATTTTTCAATTTGTGTTTGTGAACATCGTAGCAATAAAATACATACAGGTATAACTACGTACGTACATTTGGCGTGTGAATATTAATTAATAATGTAACAATTAAGCAGAAGCATATTATTATATGCAATGAAAATTCCAAAGTTTATTCTCAATACTTTTACGTTACGTATAAAATAATGATACTACCGCCATGCCAATGCATATAGATGTAAATAGAATATGTAAAAATTTGAATGAAAGGATGACATCAGTTATGGTTTATGCCTTTAGCGGATTTCGTAAAATCTTGACTTTAGCAGGGGCGTAATCTGATCGGTGTCATTTGGCATGGATCATCAGGAAGTAGCCATGAAGCAGGGACTTTCTGGCACTTGCCATCCTGTGGTTGTCATCTGCAGCATTCACCTAGCAAGAGTTATTAGTCAGTGGCAACTTGACAGTAGTCACTAGGAAGATACATTAGCAGTAGAGTGCGTAAATGTGATCGGGTTCATTTTTTTTCAACTTTGAAAATCTGTAACTTTTTACCCAGCCGACGCACAATGAAGAAGTTATCATTATATCTTTTAATCCTTTATGTACAAAAAAATACTCAGTATCGAAAATTAAAAGTTGCAAGAGATACAGGTCATTGTACGAAACAATTTCGAAAAGTCTTACAACGCCCCAAGTGCCCTTAGTGTGATCAGTTAGTTTAAATACATTTAAAGGTAATGGAAAAGAAGGGTCTTTAATGTGATCGGCATGAAAAAACTCAAAAAAGTGTTCAAAACTTTTATAATTTTACATAGCCAGAGTTTTTGAGGAAAAAAGCTGAGATCACTAGTGATCGTAGCTGAGACTATAAGGATCACATTTACGCACCTTAGTACTAAGGCAATTATCACAGGGCAGTGATCATCAGGCAGTTACACCCAGGCAGTTGCCATCAGGAACGTGCCATGAGGTAGTTGCTACCAGGTAGCTACCACTAGGCAGTTGCGACTGGGCACTTGCGGCCAGGCAATCACCAACAGGCAGTTGTTACATGGTAATTGCTGCCAGGCATTTTAGCTCATGCAGTTGCCATTGTGGAGTTTCCATTGGGCAGTTACAATCATGAAGTTGCTGTAATGTAAAGTAATTGGTTTATTGTCACATTCGCAGTATCAATAACACTAAATTCCAGGAATGGACATGGTGTGGCTAGCTTACCCTGTACTAACACAGAGCCAAGTAAGCTTTAAAGGTCATGGTTACCACACACGAGAAAAGGCGGGCGTTTAAAGATAATCTACCTCACGATATACCCCTGAGTGGAAATTGAACCCACGACCATTAGTGCAGAGCATCGGCCCTTAGACCTCTGAACTAACTCGCCTCTCACACATGCTGCTAGGCAGTTGCTATCAGGCAATTGTCATCAGGCAGTTGCCACCTGGCTGCTACCACCATGCAATTGCAGCTAGGAAATTATCGGCTGGCAAATGCCTTAGAGAATTTTCCACGAGGAAGTTGCCACGAGGCAGTAACCACCTGGCAGTTGCCATTATGAAGTTACTTGCATTTAGTTGCCATTAGGCGGTTACTTTCATTTAGTTGCCATTAGGCAGTTACCTTCATTTAGTTGCCATAATGAATTACAGTTGCTGTTATCTTTATTTTCAATTATTGGCATACTAATTAGTATCAGTGGTTTACTGCAACCCTTCTTCATCCGTCAGAGGACAGCAGTCGTTCTAAAGCACACAAACCACTACCCCCCATCAGAGGTAATGCTGCAGAACTGCAGTCCATTCGACAACAGTCCTAAACAGCCACTACCCCTAGGGGCAGGGATGCCTAAGTCCATGCAAGTCCTTTTTAAACCTGTACATATTGGTGGACTTGGACAAAAGTGCTTTTAAGAAACGCATGGACTTGGGCAGTAATGCCTTTAGTTCTGGACTGGATTTAGACAAAAATACTTCTTCACCGGCGATAAATGAATTCATAAACTTCATAAACGTTCTCATGAATATGCAAAATCTGAAGTGCGACGTAAGTTTAGTCGCCTTTCCTTAAAATGTACTTGTTTATTCCATAAAATGATAAACTAGTAATCATTATTTCATCAAAATGGGGGAAAGATGCATTTCAGTTCCTCAGTTAGTTATGAATGCATATTTTTTGGAATGCCTTCGAATACATAAATTTTCTGGAAACAAACACTCGTCAAAACATGGATGTACTCGCGTCCTTGACTGAAGTTATTTTGATGCTGGGAGTAAAATGTCTTAGGTACGCTTTGAAGCGAAAATATCCGGGAGTATAATGCCTTGGGGGGGGGGGGGTGGAAATGTCTGGGAGGAATATCTCCTACAACCAAGTCAGCATAATGACACGCCTAATGGTGATCACACCTCAATAGACGCGTTGGGGGCAGACAATGATGGGTGGAAGAAAGAACGATTACACATGACAACAATGAGTTGAGAAATATTTAGTTGGCAATAGCCAGCTTTAAGTATTCATTGTATGAGAAGTTGGCAGGCGTACACTGGTACGACCCGCATAAGTGTGATTAAAAGCAAGATGGAGCGGAGAAACGGACGAAGCAAGAAGGAGAAGGACACACTTGCCGATACTACTTAGTGGCAAAAGCTTATTGGCAACAGCCTCGTGACAACCTGCCTAACAGCATCTGCCTTGCGCCGATAGCTTCGAGGCAACTACCGTGGGGATACTTCCTTGTACTAACCCCATGTGGAACAACTGCCCTGTGTCATACGGCTTCGGGCAAAGACCTTCTAGAAACTGGCTTGAGGTTTACAGGGAACTGCCCGGAGGCAACTGCCTTGTTAGCAGCCGGTCTGGGGCAACTTTCTAGTAGCAACCGCCTTATAGACAACCCTGCGGCCCTGTGGCAACTGCCTTGTTTAAACTGTCCAATGAAAATCGCCGTATTGTAAATGGCTTTGGGACAACTGCCCCAAGACCAATGCCTGTGATGACTGCATTTTTGGTGACAGTCTCTCAGCCAACTGTCCTGCGTGAAGCATTCAAAGATTCGACAGATCAGTTGCTACGACGAAGCTGCTGCAACGATGTAATCCAAACGGAAGTCCCTACGGGGTGGTTGCCACTGGCCAGTTGTCACAAGGAAGTTGCTACAGTGCAGTTTCCAGAAAGCAGCTACCGTAGTACAGTTGCCGGAACGCAGTTTCCGCTAGGCTGTTGCCCATAAAGCAGTCATTACGACTTAGTTTCTCTAAGGCAATTGCCATAAGTCAGTTCCCCGCCCGCAAGGCATTGCATATATTGCACTACGTAAAATTCAGCTACCTTTGGCTTTACAGTTAATCGTGCCATCCCAATATATAATTAGTAATTGTTAAATTGTTAATAATGTTAATAATTTACGATGATGAATGCATAAGTACAAAAAGAAAGGATCGCGTAAGTCCTTGGAACTGCAACCCGTCCTGGTAGGAAAAGTCTGGGTAGAGAAGAATAACCCGTTTACCAAGCCTAGAGCCCTCTCCAGTACATTCCACTTCTTAAAGAACTTTGTACCCCAATTTTTGAATGGCTTCAGCAATCAAACGACTAACGGCATGATGATGAATAAACTAATTACAATAAACTTATTTCGTATCTGCACTTCAGTTTGCAATTCTTCCATATTTTCGAGATATACTATTAAATTTCATTCCTATAAATACATTATTTTAGCGAAGGAGACTAGTTTGGTAATGTAGTTTTGAAACTTGGAGGAAAATATCCTCCGTACCCATTTAGGAGGAATATATCCGGAACGAGAATGTCCGGAAGAAAGTTGCCCAAAAGGAAAGTGTCCGTATATCTAATCAACATTTGTCTTGCATGGGAACACAGTTAACGGAAATTTACTACCCGGACATTCCCTACCTTAACATTTCCTACTCGAGCATTTCCTACCCAAGAAAAAAACTTGGACGTTTCTGTTGTAGGACATTTGCTACCCGGACATTTGCTGATGAGAGTGACAGATTTCGACCGCTCTATGCCGAAGTGTTATCAACTTTATTCTCATTATATCGCTCCTCTAAGAGCGGAAGCTCAAACTTTTCTGTGCTCAGTTTATACCTTCCTTAATCTACGTATATCTCCATCAACTTCATTCCCAAAAGAAATGTGTCGTACTCGAAACTTTAATTCGTGGAATATTTGAGTTGGAAAGCGCTTGTTAGGATCGGCCTCCAGCTTCCTTCCGCCTCCCAAATAACCATCTACCTTCTGTCTACCATGATCTTGGAGAATTCTTCAATAGTTGGCTGTTGGATTCGGATTTAGATCGACTTAATGCAAAAATTGTAATAATCATCAACCGGTCTAATTTAGTTCTAACCGAGGACAGGATCAGGGCCCCTCAGCGGCTGCCGCTCTGCTCCGAAGTTTGGTGGTACTTTAATCATCGTCTTCCAGAACTACCCAAACATGCTCTGCCGACATTTTTAAAGATAATTTCCAAATTTTTCACGCAAGGATTTAATCTTTGAGGTCAGCAGAGAGGCCCAAGTTCGCCTCCCCTCAGGATTGTCCTGTCTTCAAGACTTCTCATTGAAGCTGTCGCCACGATCTATTTCTCCGTCTACAATGGAGCCCCGACATTGGCTGAGCAGACTTTGGAGGAAGTTTCATTGAGAGCAAATTATCAGCTCCGGCCAGATGCGATGGTTGTGTGATGTTGTTCGAAATTACTTGAAGTCATCCGAACTTCCTTTACAAGTTGAAGTGAACACCTTTAAGAAAACGATCATCACGAATGCGCATCATTTTGAACCAAGAAACTCCCGGATGACATTCCCATCGTGGAGAAAGAAACGATTTCGGAAGAAGGGACTACTTCCGACTGTTCCACCAAGTACAACAAACATCACTAAATCGCTAAGTAAACTGCCTCATAACCTCCTATCGAAAATAAAACCGAACTCTGTTGTTGTGATAAACGAGGAAGGGGATGTGGAATCTATGGTCCTCAGCACTCCACCGGAAAGGAAAAAAAAGCTTAGATGTCAATGCCACTGCCGTCTAATGTATTACATAATAATATGACACGCAAGTTCAATAATGGCTGGCCAAAATTGTAACATCGCTATATTGGGAATATATTATATTATCTCTCTTTGCAAGCAGTGATGATAATGATGTAAAAATGGTAGTTAATATTTTTGATACAAGCAAAGCATAAATTTAGTATATAATAATTATAATTGTTGTATTACATAGTACCACTGAAATACTTAATTGTAATGGAACTAACTAATCGGTTTTAATTATAGTAGTAGTAATTAATAATTATTCTAAGTATGTGAAACTCAAAAATTAATCGTAGCTTAAGCGATATTACATTAATAACAGGACAGGGTACACTACGGATGACAAATAAAATATAGATTTTGATGATTCCTCATCGATGAGTCATTTCATTCAGCTTTGAATAAAAACATTAACTGCTGAATAGATATTTTTCTCAATAACTTCGAATAACTAATGACCATGGCTCTGTTGTAACTCTTATTATTAACTCTTATATGTGACTCTCATTATTCTTTGGAATCTATGATATGCAATTTATAATTACTTATATTTCAATTTAACCCAACAGACAGCAGTTACAACAGAGCCATGGTCAGTAGTTAGTCACATTTGTTTAGTCAAAAAACTCATTCATCACATCACCACTGCGGTACTTACTAGTTATTGTTAAGTAAAAACTCTGTGATTTTACGCCGCGATTCTGTTCTATTGTTGCAGTTTTATATTCTAATTATTGACCTTCCAACGAAACCTGTATTTGTAATAATAGTAAATTATTATTATTTTATAGTTTAACCTAACACAATGAGAATTATGGCTTAAACGATGTTAAATTAATAACAGTGAAGATCACTTAACACTAGCGATGGCATATAATATAGATTGGGATGATTCATCCTTAATGAGTCATTTCATTCAGCTTTGAATAAAAACGTTAGCCATGGCGTCGATTTTAACTGCGTTTACTGATTTGAATGAGGTATTTTTCTCAATAACTTCGACTAACAACCAAACTGACCATGGCTCTGTTTTAACTGCTGTATGTTGGGTTAAATTGAAATATAAATACTGATAAATTCCAATCATAATCTAAAATATAATGAGAGTCGTGGCTTAAACGAAATTAAATTATTCACAAAGAAGATAACACAATACTAAGGATAAGAAATAATAATGATGTGATGAGTTAGACTTCTGACACAGCAAAGTCAAATAACAACTGACAATTGATGTTTTTAACACGATTTTGCATCGGTTGTTTAGCAATTTAGTGTTGAAAGTATGACAAACTGAAGCAATAATTAAGAAAGAATCGTAGCTTAAGCGATATTAAATTAATATCAGGGGAGATCATTTAACACTATAGAGTTGATAGATAATATAGATTGTTTGTGATGATTTAGTCATTTTATTCAGCTTTGAATACAAACTTTAACCATAGCTTCGCTTTTAACTGCTTGCAAATTATTATTCAAAACTTAATTAATTATCGAAAATTCATTAGTCATAATATGAAAATAAAACAAGGAACGAAGAAGAATCAGCACTGGCTGTTGATTGTGGAGGAATGTAATAAAGGGCCGTCCTTAAATGATGTCATTGGTAGGTCACTCAGTAGGTCACTCCCAACTCACACTAAATAGTATGACCTTGTATAATTTATAGAAGTGTTTATTTTACTATTAGACGTTTATTAAAACATTTGAACACAAGCCATGGAACTTTAGAATACAGTAAAATGTATTATGTTTGTCCCGACTGATAAAGTGATAACTCAACTTTTATGAGATTTCGAGAAAAAATAAGGAAGTCTTTTGACCTCACAGTCCACTGTGACTAACCATGACTCTTTTCGTAATGCATATACTGAACTATATTAATTTTAAACGCAATTAAATTAATTCAGGTGAGTTCTGAGCAATGAAGAATGAAGATATTGAGGAATGAAGGATCAGCGCAATGTTGTTGTTGGTGGTGGTGGACTGAATCATACTTGGCATAGAAACAGACGGATAGTTGTGCGGTACTTTAGACGTAGGAATCGAGCAAAATGTGTATGTATATATCCAGTATATATAGCCGTGCATAGAAGTCCAATAGACGTCCTTTGCGATGCCATAGTAGTGTGGGTATGTTTATATCGTACAGTAACATCAGGGAGCTTGCAACAATAACGTTATGTAAAAATCTGTCTTGGCCCAGCCCCCTACGTAATTATTTGTGGTATGTATGCACATGTAAAAGGATAGGGCAGCCAGACCCCTCCCCCCCAAAAAATGCCCAACATTATTTTTGCAAGCCCCCATTGAGGCCCACGGAAAGGAGTGTACTCCACCAAACAGCGCTCTAAGACATTGGGGAGGTGGTTATATGGTGCGTACTTTTGCACAATGACGGCAGAAGGCCTTCCGTGTACGTAAGTAAATGCAGTCGATCGTGCTGCACTGCACACAGTTGTGCACCACACACTCAAATGAATCATCAGCTTTTATTTTTAGCCGTAGTAATCATTATAGTATTTTATTAATCGTAGCGCAATATTTCGTAAGTAATCATATGTAACAACTATTAGCAGCATTAGGAGCAATGTAAATGTACATATTATAAATATAAAAGCATGGGAATGTTTCCAAAATAAAAATGACTAAATCCCTCTTTCAAATGAATCAACGAGGCAGCAATTCACAAATTAGAGGCGAAAAAGTGCTCGCATTATTTAAACAGACGGTCACGGTAACAAACTAATCATGGGGGATTATTATATTTATGTTTGCATTACTTAGTTTATTAGTCTTGTTTATCTGCTTCAACATAGTTGGACTGATCGCGATATGCTCGGTACGCGTACACACCGATAATTATCCAGACTGTGAACACGGACGAGATGACTGGCAGAAAAATGTCCAAGTGCATGTGTTCCGGTGATAAGTAGTCGGCGAGTAAACTTTTTGTACTGAAATAAGCAAGAAATGGGAGAGTAAACATCAAAAAAGAGAATAGCAAGAATTCTCCAATCACTCCAGACTGACTTCGCATCTTAGACATTCTGTCGTAGCGGGAGGCGGCAGGATCTGAAATAATAATTTACAATATTTTAATTAGTAGTAATTATTACCAGATCAGATTTAAAGCCATAAGATGAATGAGTAAAAGTATTCATACAAGTTAGACATTATTATCATAGGATTGTGGAGTTTAATTACCGATATCGCGTGATATAAATACTGAATGCTACAAAATGGCTTCAAATGAAATTCCTTACCGTTTATATAAGGAATGCAAGGAGTGAAAGAATGGTAGCGATTAACTGGAATCAATAGCAATATGTAAACGCCCGATATTTATTTGAATATTGAAAGCTCGTATTCTTGCTGTGCTATCCTCACGGACTTGACAAGGAAACGAAGAAGACTTGAAAAATGTGATCCCGTCCAAAAGCATAGTCCATTGCCTAATCTGCAACAATAATTACATGCATTTTTCAAAATGTTAATTATGTGTTAAAGAGAAATGAATAAATACGGACATATACCCTTACAAATATTTAAGTACATTTCCAATAGGAGTAATTTTTAATACCCATACATTTTGTGTGTAGTCTGTCCACTACTGTGAATATAATATAAGTTTGTAAAACACGCTTTTTGCACTTCGACAAGCTTTATAATTTATAATCAGCTGGCAACTATACTCTATTTTTACCCCTCGGGGGAGTAAAATAATTCTTATATACACAAGTATTTTAAGCCCCTAGAGGTTTAAATTTATTCCTCCAGAGGTTAAATTTAAATAAATGAGATTTAAAAGTAATATATCCCCAAAGTCTCAATAAGACTGAAATTTTTGAATGCACTAGGCATAGATAATCTAGAATCATCTGGGTTATTTGATATTCAACTATCTGTCAGATTTGAACTTTCCCTGTTAGGGTAGTGAATGAAGCTCTGAAGTTCAGAGCTACTAAATTTAACCCTTCAATGATTAAAAATGTACACTTGGATCCTAAAGCACTAAAATTATATCTGCGGGAATTACATTTACACCTCTAGAGTTTAAAAAGTGTACATGCAACATGGGAATTATTATATCCGTCCAAGGTGTAAAAATAGAATATAATGATTGCCAACTGATAATCGTAAGTAAATAACAAAAATTAGATCTTGCCCACTGGTCACTCTCGTTGTCGTTTAATTGCCATGCTGAAAAAACCAAATTTTTAAATCACGCCCATATATCAATCTCTTTATCGGTTTGATTGCTTCGAACTACTTATAACGTGTGCAATAATTTGTGCGTGGGTTTTCTAAAACTATCTAGCTATCAAGAAATAATTTTGTTCTTAATTTCTGCACATACAGGCAGACTTATACAATTTTAAAAAATTATGTTGTACAATCAACAATGACCAATTATACTCGTTTAAAAAAGGAAAAATAAAACTTGCTTAAAAATACAAAAATACGTACATATGTATTTTACGTATCACACTGTGCAGTGTAGTTTTACACTGTATCAGAAGAGTAAAGTATAATTGTCACTGTTGACTGTGAGCCAGTAAATTTCTTCAAGTCTTTTAAAGAACCGTGCGTATTATTCTATTGTTTTTGCTTTCACAATTGACAATTTGATTATGTACACGCATTTGAGTTTATAAAAAACGTGATGTAGATACATATAGCTCAATGTACGTTGAGACACAAGCCCATTATCAATTATAATAAATTCCCTGGCAGAATCCCCGTTGCCGGGGATTGAGGCCAATCATGAATCACATAGTTATCTTTAACAAATATAAAATAAACCTGAGACTTAATTCCGTCATCGCAATAAAGAATTTAACACAATATCAATAAGATTCGAAAAGTAATATTATACTTACTCTTTAAGCGACAGTTTTCGACAAACGAATATACCCGGAACGAAAACGTAAATATAGTTTTGATTAGGTTAGGTTAGTTAATGATTAGATTTCTTACTAGTTTCAAGGTGTGTGAACGTGTGGAGTGTGAATTCTGTGAATGGTGATCGAACGCTCCCCGACCTTCTTCACTTCACTGCTACTGCACAATACTTCACATGCTTGAGATTCACAAGGACTTGATATTGCCGCCGAAACATTGAAGATGTGGAAAATAGCCACAGATATAGAATATGTATTTTTTTCGGGACCCCATGAATGAATTTGCCGGTAATACTTTATCATTGCACCGAAATGTAGCAGCGGCAGCGGCATCTGCTTTTGAAACCTTCAGCACTGCTAACGTCTTCCGATTCAATTGCTTGCTGATCACTAGGATACTCTGCCATGTACCAACCGAAGACTACGGCTCCCAGTATTTACATTTGGTGGTATAGTACTTAGTACTTATAACTATTGCAGCTACAAATGTTAACTTTAACACCCCAGAGACATCTTTGAAAGGTGAAATGCTTCAGTGCTGCAAGCTTGAGTTTCCTTAGGAAAAGGTACCAAGTACAGATGGTGCGTTGCCCCTTGCCTTCGACAGTTTCAACCTCAACTCGGGTATCTATATTTATTCTATATCTGTGGTGGAAAGTCAAGAATTTACTTTGGCAGATTCAGTGCAAAAAGTATCATGTGACTAAGGCACAGGCACTCTTATTTTTATAATATGCCATAATGCTATCCAAGTACTTAAATAGGAGTACTTTTTATTCGTCATTCATTATGCAGTATTCAATAAATCTACAAAAATAGTTGTCACGAAAAATGCATGATTACTTCTACAAAGGTTTTTTAAGCCTATGTTTTGCTTTACTATGACGTACGAAGGCGAGTGCAGATTGTACGGAACTACACAAACATAAATCTGTAATCAACAATTTTAAATAAATAATAAATAAATAAATAAATAAATAAATAAATAAATAAATGCATTTTTTTGGCATCATGTATCACATATCACTATAAAATTAAATTAAAACAAGTTATTGAATTACCAAAATTTTAATGTTTAAGAACCACCTTTTATTCCGTGAAAAGTATAAAACGTAAATATAACAACGAATAGATCAGTTATTTGGTCGGAAATACATTTCTTTTATTTCGATAATTATCCAATCACACTGGTTATCTAGCAAGAATTTGTCACTTCGAACCAATTTGTAATATTGTATTTAATATATAAAACTATACACAACCTGTGTTCATACGGGGAATCATCATAAATTAATAATTTAAGAACAAGCTGCATATTTAATTTTTAAAGCTAGAAAATAATATCAATACAAAAAATTCAACGTCACTTAACTCAAGCCGCTTATAAACATACTATAACTAGAAATCTTGTGGGCTTTGTAAAATACAACAATTTTGGAATCAATATCGATGCTGTGTAAATATTTTTTACAGCAGATCGTAAAAATAATTCAGCCCTTGCCCTAATTCCCATATTGCCAATCCCACATTTAATTTTTCGGCTAATTCAATTCTTCTGCGTATTGACAACAGCGTTGGGTAAAATACTGTATGCTTTCCTTCTTTCTCCCTGAAATTTTAAAAATCAAAATATCAAAACCAAAGAACCTACAAATTATCTTGCAGTATTTACACAGTAAATACAACTATTCATAGCTGTAAATGTAAAGTTATTTATAAAATATATTAAGCTATAGCATAAACTTTACTTAAAACCACTTAAAAAAACCTTACTTGACTTCAAAAAAATGTTCTTCGGTATCTTCGCTCCATTGAATTTTCTTCGCATTATTTAAGAGATTTATATATGAGGACCCAAGGACAGGATGCCCTCCTGTGCTCGTGTAATCATAGCCATAAAAGTTCATGCCCATCAGAAACTTTCGTCTTTCAGCTTTCATTGGAGCAATGGTTTCAACACATTTTTCAATCCATTTATAAGGACTATTGGCTCCTGAAGCGAAGGGATTTTCAGAAATGCATCAAATTATTATTTTCAGAACAACCAATCCATACTGCTGATATTATTTTACCTCCTAAAAAACTATTTTCCGGTTGACTTTATGATGAAAAATCTTACCAGGTCTTTCAGGGCTGGAGTAATCATATGTCATCATTGAGTAATAATCAACATAATGGAAAGTATTCAAGATATCGTCGTGATCTATCATTCCAGGCTTTCCTTGATTTGTTAATGGCGGGGGGATGACCAGGATAAATGTTAACTGAGCCTTATTTAATGCTTCCCCGATTGTCTTGATTAGCATTTGTAAAGCTTTTCTCGCCTGACCTCCGAGCTGGCTCCACACTTCAAGGACTATTCCATCAAATTTGTAAGCCTACATAAACAAAATCACGACTTGTTCACAAAAGCAATTATGTATATATGTATTCTGCTTGACATTTCCTAATACATTTTCTTATACAAAACATCGATCGGCATGTTGGTAGTTTACTTTTGCAGATGTAATAATTGTTTTCGTAAGCTCCTTGGGCTCCGTTCCAGTTGTAAATAAAGCATAGAAGTCATCACTGGACCACCCATCAAAGAGAACCCTCGGGAGTACTGTTAACATGAACACAAAAATACAAAACATAAATAAAAAACAATTCCCAGGAAGTGTTGAAAGAACGACGAAAGAGACTTAACTAAATACAAGGCAACCAACCCTTCAAGTTTGATTTTCTTCCTCTTTTTCGTATTTCACGAATCCACTCATGATCTACGTCATGGGTTCCAGTCATGAAAAATGTGCCGGCTGGTCGACGTTTAATTTGTAGCCAAACAGGAGAGATCATTGTAAATTTATTTGCAAACGTTTTCACATTATCATAACCTTGGTTATTCCACTGGAATAAAAATTCATCATCATTCAGTTAAACTGTGCAAACCTTTGAGTAGGTATGTGTTATTTCCGGCATGTGTATTTCAAAAAATACTGATTTGGCCACTGACTATTAAGAGCCATTAAAATCTTTTTCAAAAATTTTAAATCTCGATAGTTTATTGCAAAAACATAACCCAAAAACTATACCCGCAATGTGGAATTCCAAATTATAATAAATTAACTTACCGGAGTGACATAGCCTAAAACTTCACCAGTAAAATTCCTCTCGCTCGTCTTTTTACAGTACGCACCACTTTCTTTAATGATATCAGCTGGGGAAGGATATTTGACAACTAAATCTCTAGTAAATACAGATTCAGGGACCGGTCCTTTCTGAAAATTCAAAGAAATTCAAATAAACAAAAATAGTAAATCATTCAGTGAGAAAGATAAAACCCCATTGGCTCAACCCTGTAACATAAGTATATGCACTGATTACTAAAAAGTACAATGACAATAAAGAAAGCCGAAAAAATAAATTAATAATTTACTATAAGTAGGTACTTCAAATACTATAAAAAAATGAGAATATTCGAAATCCCTCTGATTTTACCTTGATGTCCGCCTCGGCGACAGCATCTTTATTTTTTTTATCCTTTGGTGAAATTGTTCCAACAACAAATTGGAGAGTTAAGAATAATGTGAAAATGTAAACTATTCGTGACATTGTTCCTGGCTGTAAATAGTAGTTACTTATGAATCATTAAGTTTACTGAATTATTTATAACTTTATGACAGCATAAAATTTAAAGTAATATAGAATATTAAAAACCAGCTGTGGATGCGTGCTGTACACCCGTCCGTACCGTACACTGTGTTTGTAATATTTAAATGTTATACAAAGTTATGTCAGGCTTATTAGGCTCCAACAATAAAACAAAATACAATTGTAAAGTAATGGTACAGTACAGTGCACACTGCACAGTCACCGAATCTCAGTTCAGTAAGTACACTGACTGATGACGGTATATGTATATATACATAGTATGTATATATATAGTACAAATACTGTACCTGAATAAGATCGTTGCGTCCAGGTAAAAGAAACAATTTGACAGCTTCTTTGGTGGCGAATTCAAAGTCAAGGACAAAACTGGGTTTAGTCTGGTCTAGTCGTCGAGTCAAAAATCACAATTTGCATCTTTAAGGATTTGGAAATATCACAGAGGAGGGTTCAGTCTTCATCATTCTGTAGGGTTATATGGATAATATAATGCTGGTATTTAATGGATACGCTACTACTAAAAAAGTACATCATTCCACCATTACAATTTTTAGTCTGCATCTGCACAGTGAGATGTACTTATTCTTCAAAAGCTGATCGGCTGATTCAAGGAATCCTCTAGCAATATTAAGCAAAGGAATGGGGAGTATGAAGTGACTGTGCACATTTACTTGCACCAGCCAGCATATAGCATTCTACTAATAAATTCCACGCTTCTTTCCCCTTAACTACCTGTTGCCGATTGTGCAGAGAGCAACAATAGGTATAAATGTATGGCATATTATACTGTCCCTACTTAAGTAAGGTTAGATGCAGGAATCACAAATCGCTTCCAGGCACAAGAATATATTATATTAAGAGAGAGATGCCTCAGTGCTTGGAAAATTAAGTACTTTACCATATCACATCACTTGATACACGTTGGTTAGCTTTTCATACGCCGAGTTATGTAGTTGTACACAATGAGTTAAGCACAAGTTTTACTTTGGTTAATATCTGTGTGTAGTTAGACTCCTCATAATATGCAATGCAATCCTATGTGTCCTATGTGTTAGGGAGTCAGCTAGACAGGCAGAATAAAATATTTGTATAGATGTATAGTACTGACTGACTGCTTAAACTTACACATGCAAAAGGAAGGAGAACTGGCAAAGAAGATTAGCAAGGCCATTGAGCTCTATATAGTATTAGTATTGTATGAAATTATCAAATCTATCCATGAAGATAAATGCTCGGTTGTTTAGTCAGTCAGAGCTGTCTCTGGCCAAACAGAGTTATATTAGAGTGAGTGCGTTTTAGTTTACAAAATGTTTTAGTTCAGTAGTTAGTTAGGATGCATGTGATCAGCACTAAAGTTGTTTTTCTGTGGCGACTTCACCTCAGTCAGAGGCATTGAGGATTTAAGGAAAATAAATCTAAATTGTTATTAGTACTAAAAATATATATTATCTATATATATGTATACATCATTTTTCATTAATTAAAATTCCTATATCCTGACTCTGTGAAAATGTGAATTGTGTCAAATATATATACTACCTTATTATCCCTAATCAGAAATCAGTTTTGTCTGGCATCATTTTTAAAATTTATGGCACGTTTATTTTTGGCGCCGCTAAACTACATAGCAAATAATTATTATTACTAAATATATAATAATTTCCATTCTAGTCATCGGTGTCATTCTTAATTATTTGGTAAGTTTTGCAAATCTACAGATTCAAGTGCAAAATAAAAATGTGACGAATTTATAAAAAAAAGTGATATTTTAATTGTTCTTGAAAATGTTATGACTGTATTGGTTGTAATCGTCCTATAAATACAATACAGATTATACAGACGTCCAGTGTGAATACATAACAAACCTTGGTATTATATAAGAGCTTAAATTGTTGTCTTCCTCCCCGTTGTTGCTTCTGCAGCTTTGGAAGCACCTGTGCATACGGTGAAGGTATAAATATCTCCTTAGCATGTGCCAAGTCTCTCTATACAACTACCGGAAAAAAGGCCTTTTAATATAGTCAAGGGCTGGTGCCCTGGAGGCAAAGAGGTGTCGTACTCGTTATCGTTAACAGCACTACAGCACTAATTAACTAATACAATGATGATGATTGCTGTGGAATTTTAAATTTGTCATGAGATAACATTTGTTTTTTAATCTTTAAAATTAGGATTGAAGTGGCATAATTTCTCCATTTGTATACGCACCCTTTTTTAAAAATTAGGTATGCCAAGCCTCCTATGTTCTTAGATCCTTCTCAATGTTATCAAGTCATGTCACAGGGAGGTTGAAAGACCTGCTGATTTTTAAAACTCTGGAAATAGATACATAATTAATTGTATGTGATACGTCCATAAATTTGTGTGAGCTCCTGCTGGAGTCGCTGTGGGGCATATTATGTCTTCAACAGAGACTTTGTTCCTCATATGGGATCCCAGGGTCTTGGTTTGTGGTTCTCATAGTTTAATTCCAGTTTTCACGAAGTGGTATTGAATATTTTTAGTTTATGTATGGGTGTATACTATACTATCCATTCGTTGTTCGTTGAATTCCCTCAGAATATGACATATTATGCAGGGGAAAACAATACAAAAATGTTTATATGTTGTATATAAGCACTAAGTATATGTAGGGAAATGCTATATATTATACGATACACCGCAATAATTAATTTGTAGGTCGCCGATGGAATAGAATGTACGTTATCATTCCGTTAGATAATAGCCACTATCTAAACCAGCGTATACTTATATTCGTGTATTGTAAAACCGACAAAGCCAGTTCTTCCTGTTCCAGCGTATTTATCACTATATTTAGAGTATTCATAATATCATTCCTTGTCTGTACTATGTATAGGAGCGATGAACATTTTTAAAGGTTTGGGTTTAACAGACACAAATAATTACATTTCGTTTGGGCCGAAATAATAAAATTACTAAGTAAGCCTTTTAGCCAGCTGTTTAGGTAGAATGTGGGCTCTGATGAAATGTTTGTCTTTGGATAAGAACCAACTATAGTTATCAGGTGTCATATGCATTTTAACCGCAAATATATTGATTATAGTTTTTTCCAGTTTCAGCTATTTATAATTTATTTACTATTCAAAAATCCCCTGCGGGCCGCCAATTTTTGAAAGATTATTTTCTAACTGTAAAATATAATTCAAATTAAGTGTAAATAGCTAAATGAAATTAGTTTTACGGTACGAGTCCGTTGCGTTCTCTTGTACGAAGCGAATTATACTGTAAAAACATCAAATATTTATCTATGAGTTTTTCAAACAGAAATGGAGGAAGAGTATATATTATTTACATATCGTAGACTATTGATGATATTTTAGACAATTAATAAAAACACATAGGACTTTCTGAGGAAGGAAATTTATACTAGACCGCACACTAAAATTTTATTTATTGTATAAATATATTATGTTGTATGGCTATTCATAAAGAGCTATGCAAATAAATATACTGAAGCCTTTTGGAGATTGGCATTTCAAAGGATTAATAGATACATTATGCTACTGTCCATTTTGTGTGAATCATATAGATTTTGATATTCAGATATTATTATATTTTACGGCCGGAACGTTCCTTCCTCCAAACCAAACTGATATAAATCGCTCTGGAAGATTAATTATAGGTAAATCAACAAACACATATGTTACTACCTACCTATTTAAATGAGGCTGCTTCTATAATTGTGTAAATACCTATACGGAACACAACGCCAGCACGAGACCTATTGTAATTTGTAGTGCAGAATGTAATCCTACTACACAGACACAGCTAATAATTTGTTTACACAGCTCAAGCGAATGTATGTAAGCGTAAAAGTACATATAAGTGTGCATATTAATTTATCACTGGAATTATTGAATTAATTCTTTGAGTAAAATACTTGCAGTTATAATTATTTTTAATTATACATGGGTGAGTATGAGTATGATAATAAAAGCTGCAGGATTAGAGACGGATATGGTTGGAGAGATAGTTATGTAGCATCATGTACTACATCCTTTGGGCTGATCCCAGATCACTCTCGACGTTGTATAGAGCGGAGAGACTCTATTGTTATTATTATGAGTGTAATAATAATATGCAATAATGTCAATCATTTCTCAAGGATATCGTTTCCTAATTCAAAAGTATTTTTCTTAATGAATAAAGAAGAGGGAATAAGATGGGATTACTGCTGTGAATATGCTGATTTGAATTGAGATAATTATATGTGAGCTTAACAGGGCCGGACGAACGAATTGCATTTAGGCATCAATTTTTTTCCCTGCAAATACCACCATTTTGATTTTATGGATGGTTTTCTTTGGTAAAAACAAAATGTTGTAACAATTACATATTTTAGAAAAGTTTAAAATGTTTTATTTACTTGATTCTGAAAAGTGCAAAATGTTGTATTTACGTTTTTTTCAAAGTGTTAAATGTTTTATTTGCATGTTTTTAATTTGTACAAAATGTTGTATTCACATGTTTTTGAAATGTACAAAGTTTTTTATTTGCTTGTTTTTGAAAAGTGAAAAATGTTTCATTTACAAGGTTTGTGAAAATTCAGGCAGCGGGGGCTGCCTGCGCTGGCCGCATTATCCGGCCCTGGAGTTTAATATTCTCGAGCATCATTATTATTATGTATTATGTATTTTACGGCAATCCCCAGTCACAGTCACACCTTACTGAACTGGTAGCTAACGTTGACTTCTTGATTTTATAACATTTTAAATCTCATGTTATAATGTTATATTGGGCAGTTATAATTGTCAGTGTAAATAACGTTTTTTATGGTCTCGCTCCAACTCAATAAGTCGTGTGCTTACCTATCTTTTTCCTTGTAGAGGCTTCTGATGATTTTCTACGCAAAACTTAAAATATTTCAATGCTCGCATGGATTTTTAGAGTAAACTGAAAATTCGAATCTTAAAAAATAACGTAATTCATAAATAAATATTTTTTCAACCACTAACTGTGATATTTTATCTTACTGGTATTTAATTTCTGAGTAATAACTGCACATCATACAATCACAGTAATTCAACAGCTTGTGTGAAGCCAATTGTCGAGTCAGATCATGAATGCCGAATCATTGAAAGGGAAAACCCTGTTGCATCGGTACAAACAAAAACCATTACCCAAAATGCAAACCATAGTATGCAATTTCTTTGAAAGTTTTGGATAATGTAATTTTTTGCTAAAAATAATTTCGGCAATTAATTCGATCTCCACAGTACCGAAAATTAGCATATTAAATAATAATTATTGATAGGTATGTATTAGTATGCAAAAGTGTATAACCTTTGTCATTTGTGGAATTTGTATCCACCCTATGCATAGTTTTAACATTACCGCTCTGGCCGTTTAATAATCAATAATCGTTTCACCAATAATTTATATTATCAAAAATATTCATGCCAGTTTTTGTGATGATAATGACTTTCAGGTGCTACATACAAAAATGGACGATGACAAATTGTATTTAGCGGATGCTAAAGTTCTCCGTTTTGGCGACGTAATCAGCATTTTTAGTGAGGGGCATATTGAAGGATTTCTCTGCACGTTGGGGTAATGATAAAATATAATGAATAACATCAAATATGCATAATACAAATATTTTTTTGATTTAAATAAAAGTATTCCGGTGGCTTTATTACATCAATTATGTTTCATATTCGTGCACTATAGTATTTTAAACTGTAAAAATTTTTAATTTACTCTGAAAAATTTAAACACAATATTGTTACACGGGCAAACATTTCGAATCCAAAAAAGATGATTTTACTAAAATAAATATTTTATGTGTATTTCTTATTATTTTGCGCTCAATTAATTACATAATTAAGCATCATTCAAATCACAATTTTTATTGATTTTAATAACATGTACCAATTAGAGAGGACATAAAACTAGTTGAAGCTTGTAACATAAATTACGAAAATGAAGCACATTAAATATACACATTATATTCAATACAAGGCAATATTTTCAATAATTAATACTAAACAGAATCAAAGACTGAATCATAAGTTTTGTAGCATGAATCAATATAAATTATTTGTATGTAAATCATTTTTTATTCACAATTTGTTTTACAATCATAGTGATGATTACAAACGATAAAGCGTGACATTTACTTTAATTAAGGGTTACGTGCTTACCATGATATTTGTAAATGAGTAATAAATAATCCCAAAACTTATGTAAATCTTAGGTCTGTGGATGATCGGTGCGTGGTATGTCCTAGAAGTGGAACACTTCTATCTCCTCCAAAGAAATTTAGAGGTAAGTATTGACTGTAAAAGTTATATATATGCTCATACTGTCATTAATTGTACAGGAAATAGCTTATCTTGTGTTATTGGTTATTCCAGATTGCCATTTCAAATTATGTCCAGCAATTCGATACTCAGCTCAGCAACAATACATTCATGCTTCTCGGACGATAATCACATCACGTACTGACGATGAAGCAGTTTTAATGAAAAGTCTTCATGTGAGGAAATTACATTTTATATCATCCAGACTATTTCCACTATTATACTATATCCTACATAAATTAAAAAATGTTTGAGGGGAATGAAATTTCCTCATCTGTGCTTTGTTTGGAATTAATAGCATGCTGCAGAGTTGGAAAAGGAACAAAATGAAAAAGATACTGCCAAGAAAATCGGATTATCCATACATTATGGAAATAATGTCCAGGTACTTTAAAAAGCGAATTGAGTTTTTGGTATTCATTTACTATGCATCAACAGTCACGAATGTACCGTTAGAGTCCGATATCTAGAATCTAGATACACAATGATTGAGATGTATTTTTGAATTTTACATTTTAAATACTTCAGCTTCTCCACATGAAAACCAATAAGTATTTGACAGTCAATCGACGGCACCCGGCAAAGACGGATAAATTGGCTATGAGAGTCTATTTGGACAAACATGGCAACGAAGACTCCTGGTTTCAAATTGTTCCATCGTATAAGCACCGAGCAATTAGTAATGATTTATATCCTACCTCCTGCAGTTATATATGATCAAATTGGCAAATTTTTAAATATTCTAGTTGCAACAATTTACTTTGTTATAATCAGGTGATCCCATTGTCGCTAACGATGAGGTAATATTTGTTTCGGGAACGAATAATCAGCAGTGCTTACATGTCTCATACACTCCCTCGCACGACAACAATGACAATCCGGGCGACCCATCCTACGAAGTTCATTCCAAAAATAAATCAGACAAAGAAATCTCAAGTCCTCAAAGTACAACACCATGGCGCCTCGTTTTGTTTCTCAATCATGTGGAGAATATTCCAGAGATGCTCAAAGGTGGCGATGTCGTCCGTCTATTTCATGTTCACGAAGAAAAGTTTTTAACGTTGGATTCACACCGTGGAAAGCAACATGTCTTCCTAAGGACAACTCATCGTGCCTCCGCCACTTCCGCTGTATCTAGTAATGCCTTGTGGGAGGTGGAAGTGAGAATAATTTTTGATTTTTGTTTTTACTATGAATTATATTCATGCCTTCCAAAAAACCAATAGGAAATAAGCGTCAAAATTCCCCGTTTAAAAACTAGTGATTTTCAGGTCCTTCACAAGGATCCCTGCAGGTCAGGGTCTGGACATTGGGATTCAAGATATAGACTTAAGCACATGGCCACCGGGACGTACATCGGCCTTGACAAACACAAACTAGATATAAGCGTTAAGAAATTAGGTAAGGCTTTTAAAAGGCTCTTAAAAGAGTGTCCAGATTATTTTGTAAAATAATATATTCAATGCTGAGGAATTACTTACAACTACTTGATTTCTGGGAATTAAAAAGTAACTACCTACCTGTCAGTGATATGTATTGGATTTCAATTAATATTATGGTAGTCTGTATTGTGGAAAACACATTGCCCCAGTAAGAGTCGTTGTTGCTATTTTTGTGTCCATTCAGATGATTCTGGCGAGGAGTTTGAGGAAAGCTTCACAGTCATTCCCGTTATGTTAGAAGATGATATTGACGGCCTCTCTTCAGTTGTCGAATTTTTTCCAACGGCGGCAGAAATAGAGGACCCTGTGGTACCTGAATCATCCTTTGTTCGCCTTAGACATGCAGATACAAGAACTTGGGTTACTTCTACAAATCTTATGATTGATGAAGATGAGAAGCGACCAGTTATGTCAAAGGTATGACCCTTCCAGTGAAAAAACATTTATTTTTTAATTTTTTGTTATATACCACCACAAAATTATTATGGAGTAAGGTCCTGAATGAATTTATTTAGGTTGTATGCAAATCAAGACCAAAAGATGAAGAAGTTTTTCAGTTAATACCTGTCAAGCCTGATGAAGTCCGAAATTTAGATTTTGTAAATGATTGTTTAAAAGTAATAGAAGAGTTTTACAAAAAACTAGAGCAAGGAAGGGTTACTTCAACTGATCGCAGGTAAGACTGTTTATTCACTACGCAATGTGTGTTTTTTTTACATATATGCCATGAAGGATAGAAAACATAAAATTTCAAAAATAAATTATTTTTTAGCTTAAACGTATTTATAATAAATATTTAATTGCAGAAGCGTTTGTAATGTTCTGAAAGAAGTTATATTTTTCATTCCGGAATCTGAAACTAATAACTCGAATGTCGATCCACTTGACTTTATTCCTAAAGACGTTTCAAGAGACCATCAAAAACTTCTCAGAGAACAGTTTCTTTTAAACAGTATCTTCAAAATTCTAAAAGTGAGAAACAAATATCGCAAATTTTTCGCTTGCGATGATTTTTCGACATTTTTTGGAAGACTCGAAACAATATTTTAAGTTACAATTAAATGTTGTCACAACTTTTAGAAGTCTATCAGGCAAAAATTACAACAATTTTAGACATGCATTTGAACTTATAATCTTTCTGATGTCCATATAATAACTTTCGCTTTTCCTAAGGTGCCCATGGACTCAAGCGGAAAGTTATTACCACAATTTCAAGAACAAGATGGAACAATTAAATCAGAATGGAAGTATACATTTAGATTGTGCTATCGTGTGCTGGGACTGAGTCAAGAAAAGTATAGGAAAAATCAGGTAATTTCAAAGCATTCCAAGAAAATGGTTAGCAGTTAGCACAGTAGAATAATATTATTGCCCCTGTTACATTTTCCCTTCAACTGCAAAATTGTCTTCTACAGGAAGAGATATCAAAAGAGTTTGGATTTATGCAAATGCAAATTGGGCTGGATATTCATGCGGAAGCGACCATAACAGCTCTAGTACACAATAATAAGACGCTACTTGAGCAGCACATTAAAGAGAAAGAAGTCAATACATTTGTCGGACTGCTTGACAATAACATTAATAAGTGGGACTATCGTTTTCTTGATCATTTATCTGATCTTTGTGTGTCCAAAGGGAAAGGAATTTCATCCACTCAAAAGAACATTTGCAAATGTATTTTCAGCCCTGATATTGCTGTGCTACTCGAAGCCAAGTAAGTTTTTTAATCCGTATTAAAATTATTAAATACAATTTATTCCGTACAATAGCTTTTTTTAATTTCAATCAGTTGTAATTATATATTTTAGAACTCAGGATACGATTGACGCAGAAGTGACGCTGTTTCTAAAAGATCGAGAGGTAGCTCAATTAATATTTTTATTCATCCAATTATGCACTGGATAATTAATAGTAAATATTACAGTGTATTAATCACGATCAGTAGACATTAAAATATTGCAATACTAAAATGGGTAAACGGAAATTTGTTCGGATTTGATACCGCCACTCACATTATACTTTGACCATGGTATGGGTAGCAAATAAATACCTCATAGGTTCGGGAGTGAGTATCAAATGTCCGGGTAGCAAATGCCCTACAACCATTAATACTATAACGATTCAATATCTATAATTTCTAATGTACAATTTTATATTCCAGTGGAGTATATCTAAACTAGCTATGAAGGCGAGCTTGGGTTTTGGCGAAGATGCTGCCATCTTGAAATATTACTGTCACCAACTGGACTTATTCTCGAATATGTGTGTAGGGAGACATAAAGAGGCTATTTCTGCGGTGACAAAGAGAATCGACATGAATCTTTTACTCAAGTGAGTCACATAAAATGAGCAATTATTTCATACCAACCACATACCGTCTATGAAGAACCAAAATGACCCATATCCAGTTGATGCTAGAAATAAAATGAGCTACGTCAAAACAGGCAGTAAAATAAGTTACATGCTTACAACGCTAATCACAAGTTACTAAAACGTGCAAATTGTTCTATTTAAGTATTTTTGAAAAATGTAAAATATTCCATTTACATGTTTTTGAAAGGGTCAAAATGTTCTATTTACATAATTTTTTAAAAATGCACAAGGTTCTATTTACATATTTTTTAAAAAATGCACAAGGTTCTATTTACATGATTTACATGTTTTCATGGTCACGTTATTTTAATTTTTTGTGTGGATAGTACATTTTGTTTTTAGCTAAAAATGGAAATGGGTCATTATGGTTCTTCACAGGCGATACATAAAATAAGCATAGGTAGGTATTTCCACATGTATACATGTTTCAATTTTTAAAAAAATGTTTGTAGCCTCATGTCTGCGGAGAAAAATCTACCATTTGAACTAAGAATCTCTTGTTGTCGTCTCGCACGAAACCTGTTCGTTGATGTGGAGCCGCAGAAGGAAGTGAAAAAAGTTTCACTGTCTCGTCCTTGGTGGAATGTCCCGACTGAAATTACGATTGAGGAGTAAGCAATGCAAAATGCCACTAGTTATTGTGCACAATAGCACATTTTAAATATAAGTGTTAACTCTAACCATAGCCAACGAGATAATATATTACATATCTAGTGGGCTATGTTCTAACATGTGATAATTGGGGACAGGAGCCAGAAAATTGTGCAAGAGGCAATTAAGAATTATGAAATTATTTCGTAGGTACGACAACTATAGCATTTACAACAACAAGTCCAAGGCCAGTCAAGTCATATACTTCTCTAACACCATGGAATTTATTGAAAAATACCTGAAAACGTTAGCAGAAGCATCGGTGTTTAATAATGTTCTCAATAATAGACTATCTGCTGAGGTAGAGTAATTCATTACAAATTTTAGAAAAACATAGGTATTCTCATGATTTTGGAATAATTTTATTCGTGGTTGTGGTTAAGCTCAAATTGATATTCTATATTTTTATATAATATGTAGATACTGAAATTAACCAAAGATTTTGTTCGATTCGGTTTATATGGAATGGACACATTAGATCGGCTTCGAAGTACTCTCCTCACAATTCTTACATCATTATCTGAAGAAGTTATTGGGGATAAAGGTATGTATTAGAATTCAAGTAGTTAATTACTTCCATGAGTATATTACATGAGATTTTTCTACCATTTAATTTATATAAACACAAAATATTTTTTGGGTATGAATAATTTTGCTTCCTCTTTTTTCGGAAGGTAAAACAAAAGGAAAAGAAGAGAAGGTTTCTCCCGCAAAGAACGTGAAAAAACAAAATGATGAGAATCAGACAGTGTTACTAGAGATGAGAGTTGTAATGCTGGAGATATACGAAGTGAGTGTTTGATTTACAGTGATTAATTTCTTACAAGACCAATGCAATGATTGAAGGTTTGTAGGTTTTTGAGTTGTTTGCAGGAAGCTCAAATATTTAGTTTTATGGACGATATACTCAAAGAATAATATTTAGCTTTTGTCTAAGAGAGTAAACGAGGGACTTTTATGTGCAATCATTGAGCAGCTCTCTTTCTACGAGAAACTCTTCAAGTGAAATAACGCTATAATCTCTGCTCTTGTATTTACGGGGTTTGAGCAATACATACACGCTTCTGCTTTACAATAATTTGTTTTTCAGTTTGAATCTTGAATGTAGTTAATTTTTATGTTCATGGGGAGTGTATTGTAAGTAGATAGATAACTTTAAACTTTGAAATATATTTGACATGTTTAATATTAGTTTTTTTGCCGTCTTTTTCATGTCAACAACCACCATAGTACATACATGAGGTCGTGTTGGATTTTCGTCTAAGCCATTTACTATCATGCTTGAAGAAAGAGGAGGAAGAAAATCTCTCAAGTGGAAAACCAATTTCATCAATGACACAGGAGAAGTTTACAGCGTACTTTGAGGGCTCTGTTCGTATCTGGTGAGCCAAAATGTCAATAACTGTTCTCTTCATATGAAAATCATACTTTTGATGTCATCATTGTTTTTCTTCTCGATTTCCTCCGCCTTGATTCCTCAATTCTGGAGAAAAAGTTTTTATGTTTCTATTTCACTGACCTAGTATGTACATACGCCGAGGTTGAGCAGGGATATATTATGTGCTCTTGAGATGTATAGTATATTATACAGTTCATGGTCTGTGATGTAGATTTGATTGGGGTAAAGTCGTAGAAAATTCCGAGTGTTCTAGTGTTCATAAAATAAAGTAATAAAAATAGATTTTCATTATTTCTCAGGCAGGACGATTCAAACTTTCTCAAACTACTTCTCTACAGCATCACTAATACACATTATCCTCTGGTAAAAAGTGCTATGCAACTTCTCATGTCAACGTTCAATCAGCGGAGACGACTTCTTCAAGTGCTAGAAAAGGTTAGTTGGATGCCATCTTCATCCTCACATTTATGATTCATGTTCTGCCTCAATGTACACCCAAGTTCATATTTTTCAAATGAAATCTTCGGCTGACCACTCGATATTCGGGCCATATTTCATGTTTTATGTATTTATTGTTCAACGCCTTGTACTCACAAAATTTCAACAAAGAAAAATATACTTTATGAGCCGCTTGATCCAACACTTTTCATTTTAGGTACAAATACTCAATAGTTTGGAGGATGTGGAAATGCTCGGTCATATTAAATCACAGCTAGAAATTATTTCACGGGATGTAAAAAAAGCCAAGTCAAGGAAGCAAGAATGGAAGACTAAAAGTAAAACCCAGGTACGTGACAGAGAGATGGAAATTTTAATGTATATGTGTGTCCCCGCAGAATAGATGCGCAGGAAAGTTTTTCTGAGCTAAAAAAAAATAAAATTATTCCTATATGAAATAATTTTGAATTTTGTAGTTTACAAGTACAGATGAAGATGGCCCAGATCCCGCAGTAGAAGAAACGTCACCAAATATATCTCAGACAAAGGAAGACTTAGCAACTATCGATAAAGACAGAATCCTACGTCAGTCCTCATTACCCCGATCAGTCTCTATAAGATTCCCCTTACTTCCTCATTTAAGCTCCCTCAAACATGTATTTTGCCACTGATTTAATTATTATAATATGTAAAAATTAAAATTGTCAATGCTTATTTTTTTTTTGTAATTTCATAATAATTATATACAACAATAATTAGAGATCCAAAATTAATGCAGAATTAAATTTATACTATGTAGGTTTTGAAGCAAATGATAAGTTTGTGCCGCGTAAAGAAAAATGGTGTAATTGTTAGTAATTATCAAAATCAGCATTTACTGCGCGAGAATAAAGTGGAAGAAACCATAATAGAGGTGATGCTCCTGGTGAAGGACTACAAAGATAATGAGCACTTGAATCTCTTAGAAGCTATAAGTGAATTTTTTCAAGCGTACTGCTGTGGAAACGAAGAAAATCAAACAAAAATGGTCAACCATATCCAGTCTATAATGGGGATTGAGGTACTTCATTGCAAAATTATTTTCTAGCCGTCATCCTATACTTGGATTTAGTGTAGTATGATTGTCTATTGATCGTTAGTACAGGGATTGAGTGTGGTGCTGCTTGAGCCAAACGTCTATAGGGCTGCACGGCGGGGGAAACGAGGTTAAAAATCAATATAATATGTCTTCATGTTGTGTGGTCTTGGCATGTATTGTAGGTAGGTGAAGCGAAAGCAATTCAAGCCATCTTCGAGAACAATATTAGTTTGTGTGCGAGTGTGAAAGACAGTACAATCGAACATCTTGTGAAGAAAGTTTTCAGTCGTCATCATCATCGTGACTCGGCCTCACAGTATCTTGTTGCCCTTCAAGAAATAATTTGTCCTAAGCAACGCATCGTCCGGAAAAATCAAGAAACGGTTGTTTATCAGGTCTAGTTCTTTATCCATTTTCTCCCTGCCCATTTTCATTAATCTAAACTCATTAGGATTTCTTCCTCTGTCCCAGCCATCTACTTTACACAATGGTTATTTCTTATCTAAGCACAAGAAAGCCAAGAAATTAATGTAATTTAATCAAATTCTTCCTCCAAACCAACTTACTGTGAGACCTTATACAGTCACTGGAAACACTTTTCTCTATGTATATGTATGCAAAACAATTTCACCATCTTCCTTTTATTTTGTGCCTTGTTTGGACTGCTGTCGGTTGGCTGGGGGAGACTCTGGGAAGCACCAAAGTTCGAGCTTGTACAAGCTCTTTGAAGAATGCAAGGTCAATTTTATAGGCTTCCACTTTCTCCTTATTTTTTTCTTACAGTTGACCATTTTTCATGAGGAACTCACCAACTTCCTTGGATTCGATTTGGATAAAAGCCGTGATTCAAGCACTCCTCATATATTTCCCAGTGAGACCGAAAAATTCCAGTAAGTTTTCTATCGCTAGGACGCTAGCTCATGCATTACCATATAGAACCTCTTTACAACGGAGATATACTAGAACACAAATATTCATAGTTGTCCGCATACATCAACTACTCAATTGTTACTACGGCAAAGTCTTGGAGATGGAGCATTGCTACTTTTAAAAGCATGGCTCACATAACCAACTTTTTACATACGACTGACGTTTGTCGGCTAATAATTCAATCAATTCTAGAATGGACGCGTCGGCAGGATAACAAGTTGACATGCAATGTGAGATCCTATTTATGCGAATGCCAAAAGAATGGATGAGAGACAAACACTTGCAAAATAATGCATTATTGCTCGTGTGGAATAATTATTGTTACTGTCGAAGGGGCTAAAAAAAATGATAAATCCATTATTTTGATAGATGATCGAATTTAACATTAATCATAATACGAATATGTGCATTGCCCAGCATGAAACCTTGTTTGAAGTAACAATAAGTTGTGTATTCAAGGATGCAGCCCTTTCATATACTAATAGAAATTGCTTAGGAATATATTTTTTAAGTTTCACTACACTCATATGTGTGTATTTCTCTACGTTTTTTAGACAATCCAATTTCTGAGTCTATATTTTAACAAAGGAAAATTAATTGGTTTTCCATTTTAGATTTCACATAGAGTTGGTCAAACTCCTTACCTATTGTACAATAGGAAAGAACGTTTATACAGAGTCTATGTGTCAAACTTTACTCCCTCTTGACAAGATTGTTAAAGTATTATGCAGTGAACAATATTCTATAGAGGTGAGTTACGAAATTTTAAATTTAATTTATTGTACTATTATTTTGTATAGCTTCCATTAAGTTCAGATCCAAAATCTTATAGCCGTGTGAGAAGTTTAAGGATGTTAATTTGTTTTCTCTCTCAAAGTATCATTTTTGTATTTGAATTAAATCTTTCCCGATTCACTACTATATAAACACCTTACAAACAAAATCTCTCTAAACAATTAAAAAATTTGTATTCTAGGTGAAAGAAGCCTACGTATCATTCCTACTACATGCCTTTCTCGTCACAGAAGTAGACTTTAGAAGTGTTTACACATCAAATCGAATGTGGAAAATTTTTGAAAAGCATTTCTTACTCGAGATTGTCAGCATTGCCAATGCTCCTTTAAAGGATGCACTCGTGGACATGAAAGCACAAAACTATGTTACGGGTGACACTGAATGTCGTGAAGAAAGCGTCGTGGGGGTGATCAAAATATTTTTCGAGCGGATTTTAAGTCATGCACCGAATTGTGTTCTGGTTAGTCCAGCCAATCTTTTATTTTTTAAATTTAAAAACCATCTTTCTTTTCGGGGGAGAAAAGGAAAGATATTTTTATTGAGTCCGCCCCCTTTGGTTTTACTTTCACTACATAATATATGAGCTATGAGTAAATTATAAAGACGCGCGTATACAGAATGCTTAGATAATCCTTCCTGTGTTTTAGGGCCACAAGGAGTTGTTCGTTAATTTACTCAAAGCAATCTACCGATTGACTCATACGAAATGGATACATCCCTCCAGGCTCTATGGGGTCCAAAAGTGTCTTAATATCATGTACAAAGCTGGTAAGCCTCTTTTAGCTTAAGTTTCAAATTGGTAACTTTACGTTTGTGTATGTGTGGTGAATATATTTTGTCTTTCCTCAGTTTTATTCTCAAGAGTATTTTGGCCCTTGTGTCAAGACTGGAGTACATTAGGCAAATGATATTAAATACACAAATTTAGTACATATACTGAGCATACAATGCAGTTTTTCTTGATTTAGTGCTGAAAGATTTATGGCTCACTTTCTTGTTGAAATATTTCTGTTATATTTTCATATTACACTTTGAAGGATGGACTCAAAGACAAAGACTAACATCTTGTTTGCATACTAGGCAGTTTTGTATGTAGTGGGTGTGCACAATGTATACGTGCACTTTTGGATATTGCAGTAGCTACTCTGACGGACTGATTGACTAATTTTGCTTTACTTTCAATTCTCTCCAGACGATTCCTACTCTTACAGATACGGCACTTATCTTATATGAAGTAATAGTATAATAATTCTCATGTGCGCCTAAGAGGAATTAGGCATAGTAATAAAATCATAACACCAATAAATATGTTTACTGCTAAAATATATGCAATAGACCTTTCTGGCAGTGTTTGAAACTACAATAAAAAATAATCTCGACATGATATTTTTTATGTTCATGATTTAAAGCTATATGTTTAATTATATTAGGTGCCCACATTGATTTCCATATTAAGGCGTTTTGAAGTTGAAGTATTGGTGTTACAATTTTTTACTGATGATAAAAACTTTGTGTTACTAACTAATTAGTAGTTATTAGTAATTTCAGTTTTTCAACTGTTTTTTTCTAAGATTTACTTCAGCTAATTTACTACGGAGTTAAAGTTAAATATAAGCAACATGATTGCATTACGTAAGATCTTTTTCTTAACATGAAAGTGGTTATCGCTTGTATGATCTCGGATTTACGATATTACCAGATATTATTGAAAATGCATTAGTTCACCCCTGCCTTTGCGCTCAGTGCTGACAATTTATTGAGTAAACGCACTGTCGTTTTAAACGTTTATTTTTACATAATATATTACGACTCGACTTATGAAACCATATATAACTCGGCTTAGTGGCTCTCTTGATACATAGAAATTAGTTTTAATAAGAACTATCATAAGCACTGTTTGGACTGCGGACAACTTATATCGTCTGTGAAGAGCCAAAATGACCCATTTCCATTTTTAGCTAAAACCAATGTGTACTATCTACAAAAATGTTGAAATATGCCTTGAAAGCATTTAAATGGACCATTTTGCACTTTTCAAAAGTATGTAAATACAACATTTTGCGCTTTTCAAAAACAAGTAAACGGAACATTTTGCACTTTTCAAAAGCATTAAAATAGACCAATTTACACTTTTGAAAAACTCCTAATTAACATTTTACTCATGTTTGTTATTTTGTTTTTATGACATAGCTCATTTTGATTCGAGCTTAAATTAAAAATGGGTCATTTTGGTTCTTCACCGACGATATAATAATATAAATATGTAGCACGTCTACTGAAAACAATTAGTAAAATAAAGGAAATACCAAAATGAAATAAAATTAAGACTTATATACCTGTGTATATGTTTCATGACTTACGGCAGCCTCATCCCAGTTGATCCATCTTCCGTCATACTTGACAGAGGACATCGAAGCAAGTTCTTCCCTTTTCATTTCCGAAGTAAGTAGACGAGCCAAATGGATATTCTTAATGGATAAAGATATGCCGAAGATTTGTAACGAGGAAGCCAATCTCCACACACAGGTACTAATGTTGTGAGGTAAAAAATTCGAGCTTCTTACCCCCGCGTACAATTAGAGACCCGCACATTAATAGAGGCCCATGTACTGGTGAAATTAGAAAAATCAGGCCTACAGTTAGTAAAATGCCGAGAACATGCCGAAAATTCAAATTATTACCGAATTGCAGGTTTTACAAGATATAATGCAAATAGTTAATTCAAACTAAAATAATAGTTTGTATATGGCTTTCTACGCCCGCGTACTAATAGATACCCGTGTAGTATTAGAGACTCGCGTACTATTGGATACCTGCGTAGTAATATAAGATATATGGTACCTACATACTTTGTCAAGAGAAACATGCATTTGAACCCCTAATACCTTTTTTCTATGCAGGTAGGTCAGAGTCAGAACTCGAATAAAATAACGCATGAGATACGGCAGTTAGTAAAACGACTGAGGCGCCACTTGGAAGGAATGATCCGGGGTGAAACAACTGTTCTAACGGACATACTTTTAAAAGTTGAGTGGCTCTTCCCGAAAACTTCTGTCGCCTACTCCATGTGCCATGGTGGGAAACTGATCGAAAAGTAAGTTTTCAGTTTTACTTTTTCTATCCTTCCCTTTTCGCACAATCCGAATTTAGGAGCTGAGAGAAAAAAACATTATAATTTCTACTTATAAAAATGCACAATCATGCTCTGTCAACAAAGGACAGACTTTAAAAATTATATGTGATGGACAAGATTTTTTTAAAAGTGTGTACAATTAAATAACTCAGGTTTATTTCGCACGCGGAAACTTTGGCGGATGAAGGTGAGAGCGAGTTGTGTGTTCAAATACTAAACGTGCTGCAGGACATGTTGCACTGGAACTTGGATAGACGTGACACCGGCACTGTGTTGGTGAGTTGATACTCTCTTTTTTTCTTTTCTTTTCCACTCCGATTGTTGGGAATACATAGAGAAAGCATGATCAGAGGCCGTCAAGCCCCTCCAAGAAATCAGAGTATCCTCAAAGTCGAAGAGATGGGAGAGCAGGAATAAAAATTGGCGAGACATTTTATGATTGGATTATATTTACATTGTAGTCTCAATGATTTGGCTGCCCTTGTTGGAGTTGTTGACTATAAATTTGACTGACAGACACATTTTATTTACAAATATTTTTTCTCATGCTCATCCTTAACCATAATATAGGGTCGTCAAATTCACCAAAAGAGTTTGAAGAAATACCTTGAGGAGAGCAAGCAGTCTTCGTCTTTCTTCTCCAACTTGAGTCGCAAAGCAAAGGATAAAAAAATTTCATGTAAGAAAGCTTTAAGTACTTATTTTTTGTTGTTTTTGTTGTCCACTGTGGCTTCCTACGTTCAATGGAAATGGTATGCAGACGGTAGACGGAGAGATTAACTAGACCAGTCAGAAGATAAGAAGTAAAAAGACGACAGCTTAAGATGCTCAGTCTTGAAGTTCTCATGCTCATGTTTTCGGAAACGAGGGAGCCAGTGCCATTGCCATGTCACCCCGCATTACATAAAGAATTCTGCGGAGCTTTCTGAGTCTTCGTGTATTCTTCCCGCAAACTAATCTTTTTTAAATCTTTACACTACTGCTATGTCACTACTATCTACCCAGCCAGCCAGAATTTTTCGGATATATTTAAAGGAATTCTCTTGTACTGTCTAGAGGAATGGACGCATATTTGACGTGACTATTCCTCTCCATGTAGATATAATTATATTTATGTGAGATGTGTATAAGGCCTTCCTGAGACGGTGTACAAATGAAAAATTACTCTCTCACAGTCTTTTACCCATTCGTCCCATGTCCCATACGTCCACGCGCTGTCAAAGAAGTTCCGAGAAGTTCACCAAGTCCAAGAGTAATAATATTTTTGTACTACATTCTTTGTGTTCAGGGCAAGCGAAATTATTTGGGGAACTTCACTATGACCTGGATCAACTGGGGGCGTCCAGATTAGTGGTCATGTTACTTACAAAACGGGACTTGACTCGAGACGTTCTTCAGCAGTCTATAAATCTAGGAATTTCGCTTCTGAGTGGCGAAACGGTCGAGCTTCAAAAAAGCTTTTATATTCATCTATCATCGTGTTCTAAAAGTTCCAATTTTATGAAGGTAAGTTTATTATAGTTTAAAGATGACTAATTCCAAGCTCCCACTTTTTGCAAGGCAAGCGTCCTTATTTTTAATGATGATGAATGATGTTTACAATGAGCAGTAGAAAAATGAAAGAATAATCAAATTTTCAATGTTGTCTGCTTATCAAATACTGGAAATTTTGAGCGATTTAATGTGTATTAATTATTAACAATGTTTCTAGGTTTTACACGACATTCTACGTGAAGTTGGTGACGATTTCCGGTCAGATGCCAAAACTAAAATTAGTGATATAGCCCGTGGTGACTCAAAGACCCACTTAGCACACAGTACTCTGCCTCGAGAACGAGCTCCAGGAGGTAATATGTCCATAGCTGTTTTTTTACCTTAACTTTTAAATAGCTTTTAAAAAAATATAAAAATTTATTTATATAGTGAAAATATATTGTTTTTATTAAACTATATTAAAAAGGATGTACTTACTATTTAATAAAACATACCTTTTTGTGGGGAAATTAAAAATGAAAATGAGTTGTAAATAATATGCAGTCAAATTTAATCAAAATTTCTGAGACGGAAATAGACCAGTCTTTATGTCTCACTGTCAGTAGTGTCTCTCAAGTGATTCTCCAGTTGATGACTCAAACAATGAATTTGAATTTTGTAATTTTTGACAGATGGTTGCAATATTTTAAGAACGTCAAAGAGGATGTCGGAAGACATGTACAGAGCTGCACAGAAAACAGACGAAGGCCTCCAGCGTCTCTTTAGAGTTGAAGGTCAATAATTAATAGCTAACTTGTATGTGTTGGTGTGGTTGTGAATGTTGAAGTTGTTGGTGGAGTGAAAGCAAGTGTAAACGTCTTGCCGAAGGCTTTGCTTTCTTTCCCACGGTGAAAGCTACTTAGGTTATATAGAGATGGTGTGGGTCAATAGGAACTTGTGAGCTTGCTAAGTGTGTAGTAGCAATCGTCTTCATGGCGTTTGCTCACTCTCACTCTCTGTCTCTGTCTATCTCTCGTCTGCTTATCGTTGGAAGCTAACGCGAGGAGTGAATGAAAGGAGAAGCTAGAGTGGATTGATAATAATGGCTAAAGTTTTTTGGATTGATAGGAAGCGCAATTAAGGAAAGCAATTCAAACCTTCGGTTTGATGACAATGAGAATGAATTGACGGGTGTTGCAACGACAGTTCTTCGAAAGGATGGCTACGCTATTCCAAGTCTGAATCCAAGGAAAAAACTTTTGGAAAGTTCACTTCGTTTTCTTCAACTCCTCTGTGAGAACCACAATCTGGAAATGCAGGTATACTACATACGTACAGCAAAGCTGTCGGAATATTAAAGTCACATTTTACCTATTCCCAATTTCCTGAACGACCACTGGATTTTATAACTTCAATTTGTCTAAATCCAGTCAGTTCCAGTAAGATTTTGTAGACTTGAACTGATTTCTAAGTAGTTTGAGATAGATAAATTAAATCTGGGCTAACATATACTCTACATGTATAATTAGACACATTACCCTCTACTTTATGGTAGTAATGTTATGGCATGTATAAAAAAAAGTAAAATTTTCGAGAAAGATATTTAATAGCATGGAAAATGAGATGAAAGACACCAAGTCCTGGCATCTGACTCTCTACATTGGGAGGACCGAGTGCGTACATATTTAAGTTTTTCCATTCTCATTTTGTTTTTACGTTGACAGAGATTCTTGAGGCAGCAAGGGAATAAATCGCATGACTTGGTTTCTCAAACTCTCGTATTTCTGGACTGCATCTTTGACTCAAATACGGGAAGTCCGGGATTAATTGGCCTTCTTGTCGATGAGAGAAACATAACGCTAATTAATCAGACACTCCGAACACTCACCGAGTTCTGTCAGGGTCCTTGTCTTGAGAATCAGAATGCTCTCATTCTTCATGAGTCCAATGCCATTGACATCGTCACAACTTTTGTAGCTCATGATATAACTCCGTTGAGTAAAAGACGGATGGATCTGGTCATGGAGCTCAAGAATCATGCAAGTAAACTCGTCCTGTCCCTCATGGAGAGTAAAGATGGCATTGAAAAATTCGAGAAGATCAGCAAAATGAACATTGTTAACATGGTATGTTATTTTTTTTTTCGATCATCTCTCTCAATCCGAACTGTCTCTGTCCAGTTGCAGTATTGGCTGCGGTCCTTTTACTTTTTTAAGTTTGGAGTTAATTTTCTTGAATCATATTTTTTAATTAACAGATCGAAATGATTGGGAAAGCTTACAATTCTGATCGAGACGATTATGTCTTTCTGATGCGAGGGAATGCTGTAGCAGCAAAGCAAGTACGTTTTTGTACTCTTGCCATTTATTTATTAACATGTTGTCACTCACGTTCTGGGCTTTGAGATTGAAAGATACTAGTTCTCCAGTACTATTTGTACTGGATGTTTTGGGCATATCTGTACATCCACGGATCCAGGGGGTGGGCAACAAGGAATTTTCCTTTTCCCAAAGAAAATTTTAAGCATTACAGAACAAAGGGGCACGTGGTGCAGGATGACGGACATTTACCTATGTATTTGCCCGTTAAAATTTTCCGGGTCCGCCACTGCGATTGGCTTGATCTTGTTTAATTATTTGGTACATGCCTCAGATATACTCTACAATGGTATATATTTGCAATTAGGTTGGGCACGCACTGTACATTCTGTGTCATCAGCTTGCACAGCACGACAAAGCCGTTCAAACCGAGTTAGACAAAGCAGCGAGTAAGAGGAGCTTGTACGCAGATGCTATATCGTATTACAACGGAAGAACGGCACAAATTGAGGTATGTTCTATCCCTTCTTCCCTCTGGGCTCGGTATACATATATCTATATATTTTCATAGGTAGTGCAATATTATAAACATCCTCTCCTTGATTGAGTTGATTGAGTCCAGAGACTTTGAACTCCCTCTCACAATGATATAATTTGGTTTTATATGTTTTTAGATTGTCCGAGAAGGTGAGAAAGAATATTTGGAGCGAGTTGTTTTTCCTATTCCACCCGTATGTTCATATCTGACAAGAGATACGAAAGAGATTGTGTTCAGATCTACAGAAGAAGATGATAAAGGTTCAAAGGTGGCCAATTTTTTTGAGCAAAGAGACGCCCTCATCTATGAAATGGAATGGCAGCAAAAACTGAGAAGTAAGATCATGTTTTTGCATCTATATAGTCGTCGTCAATGTCATCAATGACGATGAGGAATTATTTAATGCGGTTGAAAATTAAATATAGCATTTTCGGTTTAGTTTTGAACACTTGCATTGGTAGTAAATCATGCAGAATTAAGCTGTATTTTAATATACCTAGGTACCTCCACCAAATTAACATTCTAAAATAAAACCATCGAATATATATGTAAACACTAAAAGTTAAAATAGTGAATGCACAATATTAGTAGATTTTGAAGGTAAATTGGAAAAGGATCCCATACTTTGACTCTTTGACTGTCTGACTGAGCTGGGATATTAAACTATTTTTAACTTTTCAGACCGACCAATGTTATTTAGTTGCAGTCTGTACGAATCATTTTTGTGCAATTTGGTGTTCAATATGATAGTGATGATCAACATTGTCGTTGCACTGGGCTATCCGTTTCCGGAGGACGAGGAAGGTAATTGACCACGTGGCTACATTCTCGCCATATTTCGTTATTTTGAAACCCAGTACTCGGTATAATAGAAAAACATATATGTCGTACTCTTTCTTTCTGTCTCTATTACTGGATTTCCTTTCCATAAAAATAATAAATGTAGTAAGAGGATTAATGTCCTTTTTTGGACGGTGAAAGTGAAAAAAAGGCATGAAAAGGTTTAAAGCTGGACCTATTACTGACCATACAGATGCAATCAATTCAGGACGTAGGTCTCATTGGGGGATAATCATGGGCATCTTATTGGTGGTCTGTGGTCAAATCCAATTAAGAAAACCAGACGCAGCCGGTCTTCAAGCGAATATCACTCTTATTATTGTCATCATCATCGCAATTGCTGGGCCTCAACACACCATTAAGATTCTCGGATACATTGTAGTGAGTCTTTCTCCTTGTTCTTTTTTTTTGAGAGAGAGAGAGAATATTTTATTTGACTGTCACTTCTTCTCTGCCCTTGATCCTTCCAACCATCCCGCCCGTGTCCTTGTATTATGTATTCCCAGCACTTTGATTATTATGTATTTATTCCTCTTCCATCCTATTCATAATTCTACCACACTTTCCTCCATTATCCCCTCCCTGTACTCCCACCAACAGTTCCACATTATTATAAATATATAGAGATATAACCATGTGTAAACTAGGAGGAGGGGAGAAGAGATTACTTTAATGCATGTATATATTCGTCATTCGTGTATATATATATACATTTGCATAGAGGAATATCTCAAATTCATCCTCTACTGTTTATACACAAAGCAGACCGTGTAGTCGATCTCATCCTTCGTGGATCCGCCCTCCAACTCAGTGCATGGAAAGATAGATATCAAGGGAATTAAAGTTCTTTTTTTTTATTTATTTATCGCAGATATTGCTCAAGTTCCTTCATATACTCTCTCATCAGTGTAAAAGTGGTAAATTTTTTCGACCTAAAATAGATCTTATCATGGATGGAGAGTTTCTCTATCATGCTATATTCGGAACACTTTGTCTTTTGGGAAGATTTTATCATGAATTCTTCTTTTCAATCCTAGTAAGTATGTTTTTTTTCACGTAGTGATCATACAAGTATGCACGTACCTACCTAAGCTATTAAACTTGAGATGTATTCAATGTATTCAAGGAGGCGAGCTGTACTTTTTTTTTCAAGTACAAATCAATTCAATGTATCCAATAAATTAATGATTTGCAAAACATTTCATAGTTGTTCGATGTGGCCTATCAAGAAGAAACACTGATGAATGTGATACGGTCCGTAACACGGAATGGACGCTCTATAATCTTAACAGCCGTTCTGGGCATTATCCTCGTTTACCTCTTCTCCATCGTGGGCTTCATTTACTTTCAAGAGGATTTCGTGGTGTCCGTCGACCTCCTCAGTGACGGTGATGGTAGGGAGATGAATAAAGTATAGATAGTCTCTAAAAGGCATGTGTTCACTCTAACTTGTTGAGCTCATTCATCTTTCACAAAAAATCCAAAGTCATATTATACACCCGAGTTCCTCCCGTTCTCGTAGTCCGTAGTAGAAAGTCTGTAATTATAGAAACTTTACTATCCCGCACACACTATCCTCACCAAAAGGTTTGTTTGAGACTATAGAACGTTATAGCCTTCCCAGTCGTAACTCATATCTTCAGCTATTGCTCCTGTGTGTAAGTCTTTATACTCCAAGTCCAAAATCCAATTCCATATCATACCAGAAGCCATTAAAAGGCTCTGCAATGCGCCTATAGGATATCGTCTGTGAAGAACCAAAATGACCCATATCCATTTTTAGCTAAAAACAATATCAACTATCCGCAAAAATATTCAAAGATGTCTTGAGAGCATTTAAATAGAACGTTTTGCACTTTTCAAAAACATGGAATTAGAACATTTTGAACATTTTCAAAAACATGGAATTAGAACATTTTGCACATTTTCAAAAACTCTTAATTAAAATTTTACGCATGTTCCTCATTTTGCTTTTATGACGTAGCTCATTTTGATCCTATCTTAAATTGGATATGGGTCATTTTGGTTCTTCACAGACGATATGTTGTATACATGCTCCCCCTGAAAACTATGTCAACGTGAGCTAAATTGGCTCGAATAAATTATCCGTCTGTGAGTATATAGTACTTGAAGCAAATCTATTATAGTAACTCGTGCGCGAAGTACTTATTTATTTTTTGAGACCTCATTGAAATAATACTACACTATTTACTAATAAGACAGCAGGACAGCAAAACATAATTTATAAGAGCGTAGTCGAAATCGTGAATTTACTCTCAAATTTCAATCCGTATGGTGGGAGAAATCCATAGAATATTTACTAACCATAAGTAAGTGACATGGAAGATACGAGATAAGAGATAAGGGAAGCTTGGAGATTAGAGTATCATTTCCCTGATCCTGAGAGCTCTAGTTCTAAATACCACTATGTCAAAAAGAAGCATCAGGTTGACTGAAGTTGCCTCGTAGGTATGGGAGCAATTCCAAAGTATGTACAAGGCTTAAAATGTTTCCAAGTCCAGGTTTGAACTGTAACTTTTTGGTTGCACGTATGACGGAGACGGACACTGAGCAAGAATCGGTCGGTAATCGGTAGGATGAATGATGCACCGGTTACCAAACGAGTTAGCCCTGAATAATTAATCCTTAAGAATTGGTTGTGGCGTCCTATAGGGATAAGCTTGGAGTTAGAGTGCACACAAGTTTCCTTTTCTTTCTGCCTAACTTAAGACTTAAAGGACCATCTAAAAACATAAGACATAGGTACGATACGATATGGATTACCTACATGCATTTTTAATTCGGGGATGTTTTTTACAGGGGACAACACGACGGATGTTGGTGAACCGGAAGAGAAAGAGAACGTTTGTGACACACTACTGATGTGTATCGTCACGACATTGAATCAAGGTTTGAGAAATGGCGGCGGCATCGGCGACGTCCTTCGCTCACCGAGTAAAACAGTGAGTCCCTTTCTCTCTTTCTCCCTCTCTCCTCATTCGCTTTCCTCCTTTTCCAAGATTAGCATGATTTGCATTATTTATTGTCTACCCTCTGCATCCCGAGATAATAGTCACAAAAGTGAGCTAGAGTCTGACGATGAGACATGTCGACTGGAGCTATGGAGAGAGTGAAACGATTATGCGATTCACGTTCTCCGTCCAAGACCAAGACAAAGCAAGAGGAGTTTACATATATGCATAACTATTTGTTGAAAAAACAACCGAAAATTTCACGTATGTATATACATATATGTTTAAATATACAGGCTCGACTCTGAGAGTGGAATTTGAATGTCGACGTCTAGTTTTCTTTTTAAATCATCTCAATGACTTTCGTCATATCCCTTGACACAATAACCATTATCTTATGAATAACCATATTACTACAAATATTAGACCCCCTGAAAAAAGTTTTCATCACCAGTTTCCTTTCCATTCCATTTTTTTATTTTTTTATTTTATTTTGTGAATTTTTTTGAGTTCCTCTCCTCCTTTCACTCTTCGTTTACTCTATGACTTTGACTTTTTTAGAGAGTAAGCAAAGTTGATAGTGTCATGCTTGTAACAATTTCAACAGCCAGAGCATTATTAAATTACTGCAGGGAATGTACAAACATCCAAAACTATGTTCAACTTTGTCATTACATTATATCTGATTTTTTCACATTTTCACTTTGTTACCTCACTTTCTCCATCTTAACTTCTCTCCAGCTCTCAGCTCTCAGCTCCAGTTCCAGTTGTCCCTCGCTTTCCAACTTTCGGATTTCCCCCCGTTACAGCTTTTTAGTAGCGTGTTAATATGACTGTATTAAATTTAACTATACAACTATATAACTTTATATGCTAGCCGCATGACTCCCATTTACATATAGATTGTTGTTATAAAAGTTAAATATTAATAGGAGTTCAAGTTTTTTTGTTCATGCGTAATTGTCAAAGTGAGATTAAATTTGGACTCCATTTTTTAGTAATTCAGGCGGAAATATTAATGTGGTCGTATATTATGATTAGATTATTTTTTATATGCTACCTTTATTTTCTCCCCGTAGGAACTTTCATACGCTGGACGAGTCTTGTACGACCTTCTTTTTTACTTTGTTGTCATTGTTATCATTCTTAATCTCATTTTTGGTGTCATCATTGATACCTTTGCTGACTTGAGAACTGAGAAGCAACATCAGGAAGAAACTTTGAAGACTACTTGCTTTATATGTGGTAAGTATAAGGAACTTCATTTTTTTCTGTAGCATATATCTTTAAAGATGCAATATCATAGAAGGGCACAATTTTCAAAACTTCCAAGAAAATTAACAAACTTTATGCATGTTTGGAGGTTTTATTTTTAGCATTATGTGAAATTCTTCAAATTAGAAAATCCCCTTCATAAAAATACGAACGCTCACAATTTTTCGTATCCTGCAAGACAAACATGTTTTGTACATACTATACTTTAATATACTATATTCATACATTATATTGGAGCTCCTTGTTCTATGCTTCGCATGAAAGCAATAACAATGTAGAGTTAGCTCTCATGGGATAGTAGCTGGTAGCCGATATGGTGATGACTAAATTTAATGTTTGACCTAGTTTAAAAAAACAATTAGAATATTTTGAATTTCCCACTAAATCTTTAAAAAAGTTACTATCTATCGCTCACTCAAAGTTGCATAAGTTAAAGCCGTCATTCAAATGGCAATGCACCTATTGAGATTTTGAACAAGGCTGTGACGTGTTAACTATACTATAAAGCTGCGTCCTACCTCATTTTTGATCAATTTTTGTAGGGAAATTAAAAATTTCGACTTTTTGACTTTCCCTACAAATCTCACATTAGATATTTCTACTTGACACTCACTTGGTATACACAAGTCATATGCCATTCAAACGGTAATCAGTAGTAGAATCTAATTATCTTCAAGTGACGCGTAAAATCTTAACAGTTTTCAAAATTTTTTGACAGCCCTGTGTTTAAAAAAATAATCCCCCCTCTAAAAATTGTTGCATGGGCCATATATAAATTTTAAATAGATGGGATTTTATATTTTTCTAGAGCTTTAAAATAATGTAGCACTAGTTAAAATCGGTGAGGTTTTTCAAATGGTTGACAAATTATGTATATAACTAGTTAGAAATTATGTAAATATTCTTTTAGTAGAATAAGTTTAAAAAAAACAGAAAATGTAGATGATTCGGCATTGTATATATTTATCGATTTTGGTTTTGTCCCAAATTTGCATGTGTCTGTTATTGCTTCTTCAAGGATGCTATGCAATTGAGTAATAAAAGTTGGCCCGCTGGTTTTTAGAATGAATTTAATTCTAAAGAAACAAACTATACATAGGTTCAAGGAAGGTTTTAAAGCGTTAGTGTAACCACAATCTATTCACAAAGGAGGACACAACTAATATTATGAATGTCTTGGCTTCCAGGCTTAAATAGAGCGGCCTTTGACAACAAGTCCGTGACATTTGAGCATCATATCCAGAAGGAGCACAACATGTGGAATTACTTGTACTTCATAGTACTCCTCAACCGGAAGGAGCCTACAGAGTTTACGGGGGCGGAGTGTTACGTCAATAGACAGCTCAAAGTAAGTCTGGGAGTTAGCTCTATAAAACTATAAACTTCACTTTGATCATCCATTTTAAGTCTTGACTCCATATTTAATATTTTCCTTTCTTGCTGATTGCATAAATCTCCTCAGATTTTATTTGTTTGAATGCCATTTTATAACATGTGTCCATATACAAAGAGTAAAGTGCTCTTACCTTCATATAATCTGCGCAGTCTATGGCTGTCGTATGCCTTTTTCACCACAAGTCTGGACTTTCTTCCGAGCAACCAAGTAACAATGCAGTCGTTTTTAGATATAATACATAGGTACCTACCTACCTACCTTACATATATTTACATCTCCCCTTTAGCCCTCGCAGAAATTAAAATATTCCAAATGTGAGGGGGGCAAATGAAGAGTCTGAATACTAATTTCTAAATAGGTCGATGGATTTACTTGACTAGCATTCCGTCCACACCTGAGCAGCTGAGTGAATTCACTCATCATGAATTTTACAGTCTTAATTTAGGCAAATCCTAAAGAGTTAGAGGCTTGTAGGATTACTTTCTCTACAAGACTTTTGTGTATCCCCCAAACCTCCACCACTTATTCTCAAAGTCCCGACTCTACACATAATGTTTCCACGTTAAACAAGGACGACAAAGTGATGAATTTTCGATTTCAATCATTCCATTTTTGTCTTATCTCAAGTTCGGGAATTCAGAGCTCATCTCACAGTCAATAAAAATAAGAATAGTTTTTGAAGCTCCCCGGAATTAAAATAGAAATAAAATTCTGTTTTATTTACTGTCAGCTAATTAGTTGGCTCAGAGACATTTTTAAGTTGTACACAAGTTTATGTTGTGTGCACAAGAGGAAAAGAGCAATGAGTTTGATGATGGAGGAGAGAGAGAGAGAGAGACATGATTTGAATTCAAAGTAAATAAGAGCAATTTGATTTTGTATAAATAAAGTTTATTTTTACACTCTCACGATCCGGGGATCGTGTGACATGGACGTGACGTACATACCCGAATGGAGTCCCATTGTTGATGGCGAGGAGCGGGGGGAAAGAAATAATTGAGTAGATTAAATTAGGACTTGAATTGAACTTATCTGGGAGTGACAGATTGAATGCTGTATGAAAACCGTGTACAATTAAAATGAGATTTTCCCTCTCCATTCCCATTCCCATGTCATGAATGCAAAGCTCTGATAAACGATGTATGTACTGTAGGGGCAACCGAGAGTGAGGTCTAGCAAGGATAAAGCTGTCGTTCATTTGCATGCAAAATTTATCCTTGCCAGACCTCACTCTCGGTTGCCCCTACTATAGTCCAACTTGAAACTCAACTCCAAGGAGTGATTACATGGATAACGGGGAGACGTATCAATGTAGCGGGCATAATTATATGGCTCAGCGGCAAACGGATGTATATCTGTGTACATAATGACAGCAGCACCAGCAGCAACAGCAGCAGCACACAGAGAGTCAAACCTCATTCGCTAATCTGGGCCCTGTCAATATTTGATTTATAGGAAAGGAAGTTAGACTGGTTTCCAAGATTAAGAACGTCATGCTTAGATACAACCGACTCGGATGCAGATGCTATGGATAAATTGTCTTCATTCCTGGACGAGGCTAAGCAGGAGTTTAAAAGCGCCTGCACAACCCTCAAGAACATTCAAACACGTAAGTTGTATCTGTAGCTCTCATCGTCAGTGTATGCAATCTGTAGAGTAATATTATTATTTACTTCTTTTCACATGAACATCACCTGCTCGTTCTCTCTCTCTCTCTCCCACTCCCTCCTTCCTAGTTTTCTTTCTGTGTAATCCTTCTGCGCCATTTCCACTTTATCTTCCACTGTTTAATTTAAGTATTCACACACTTACCACTACAAATGCTATTCCCCTCATATGTATAAGGATCAATTTGAAGTATATGCCTCTATATGTTATAAGAGCTACAGATAGGCACAGCCAGGATCGCGTAAAGAAAATTAATACCTCGTAGTAATCCTCCTCCTTTGCTTGGGAGCTTCATGCACGCACTATAGTAATACAGTACAGTGCTAGTACGGCATGGAAAATCAATTAATTCCTCTCCTTTTTCTCAGCAGCAGCAATGAGGAGGAAATTCCTAATCCTATCCTACTCCTTAAATCTCCCTTAAAAAGTAATGCTGTCTTCCTATATACTTTCTGGAATTTTATTTTTGATTGCTGCTCCAACTACTATCTCAAACAACTCCTAGTCTCTAGATACGTATAAATTAAAATAGTTGAAGGAGTGAATATAGAAACCATTCATTAATCAAAGGGATTCTTTCCAGGAAGCGCCCCCCTTTTCCTCCCATGTACTTTCTCCCTTCCCTATAGCTAAAAACCTGCAAAATCTTGATAAAACTGAAATGTGATTAAAATTTGCATTACTTTTTATTTTGTCATCAAAGCCTCTCACTCTCACAGCCCCATAGCCTCGTGCGCGGGATTTAATATGCGCCAAATTTTATTATTATGCAGATTATGTGTAAATTTGGAGTATGGTGTAAATAAAATGAGTCATAGTCATGATACTTTTGTCCTATCTGCATCCCCTATCAATAGAAAGTACCTTCCTCCAACAACACACAATATAATAGGGAGGCCTACAGACAGAGGATAGGGATTTAGAGTTTAGAGTCTTGACTTGGAGAATTAGAAGGAGAGCGGGCGGAATGAGGTGGTGGTGAGTTAAACATGTTATGAAAACAAGGACGCGGGACTACTATACATCTTTACATAGTAGTTCTCATGTGCGTAGGAACAACAACTTTAGGTTTTGAAGTGACGAGGCGAAGAAATTCCCTCTTGGGGCAATTTTCTCTTCCTAATTGTCTCAAATTGAGTTTCTTCCTTTGTAATTACTCCAATGTGACTGGAATCCGGAGTTGGACTTGGAAATGGACGAGGAGCGGAACCCTCTTTTCCTGACAATTTTAATTTTACTCTCTCTCTCTCTTGTGTAACTTTCTCTGTGGTTCATGCTCCATTAGTTCCCCCCTGACTATATCTTCTTCTTCTTGTGGGATTTTTCCTGATTTCTTTGGGGACAAGCATTGTTCTAATTCTAATCCAGGAGGTCTTCCTCTATAGTATACCCAGGAATAAATAGTTTGGTGTTGTTAGTTCTTCTTAAAATGCTGATTTAAATTTGTTTGCAGGCCAAGCTAGCCAAACGTGAATTTTCTATCATCATCGACCGTGTGGTGTGGGTGTGTTGGTTATTATGAAGGAACGGAGCGTGAAGGATGATGTAGAGAAGCTACTGTATACATAATATTGCGTCTCTTGCTTGTGGTTTAGCAAGTATTTCAGTCGTCCCTCCACAAACATTCTTTTTAAAGCCCACTCATTAATTATCAGGAAACGAGAGAAAAAAAGAATAGAAACATATCAAAAGCATACACAACGAAGAAAGAAGCTACAAGAACAGTACTCTTTACTTTTTTAGTATATTAGGCAGTAGATTTAGAAGCTGGAAAATAATAATATGGCAAAGTTTCATCAAATTTTTTTCCACTTGTTGTGAAATTTTCCATGTATCTGAATACAGTCAGGATCATTTTTTTTGTTCGTTAATATAATTCATAGAAATCGTCAATTGTGAAAGAAAGTCATTATTGTTTTACATTATATGAGAAATAGAATGTACCTTATTTATAAATATTAGGGATAATTTAGGTATTTCAAATTGTGATTTGTAGTCCAAAAAGAAAGAACGCACATATATAAGGTTTGTGAATTATAATAAGAGTATATATACTATAATAATAATTATTACTGTATACGTAATTGAGCAAAGGCAAAATAAGTCATATATATTCACCTTCCTCTGTGATCATATATCATTTGATCGGAAATTCCATTACGATTTATATGTTCGGTGCTATGATTATAATATGTTTATTCTATATATGATTTTTAGTCCATAATAATTAGTATCTATATGTATTGTATGTAATTAAATATGAAATAATATATGCATGGGTGAGTATAAATAGTATTTAAATATACGCAAATGCACACAAAGCACTTACGCACAAAAGAGAAAATGACGAGAGTGTAATTCCAAAGGGATGCATTTATTATAATATATTGTTCTGAAATTATTACATAATTATTTGTGATAATTATAGGATCTGTATTATCTGTAATTGCTCATTATATAATATACTATTTAATTGTTAAGCACAACGATATTCAAAGGTTTGGGGTGATTTATATAATATAATATTATGATGTACCTGCTTTCATAAAATATTTTATATTATTATTACATATATATATACAATTAAGTAGCTATAGTAGATATCTAGATGCATATATATATTATATTATAATGTGCATGTAGGACTCCATTACACAATAAAAATATATACATACACACACACACACATACACACACAACCCTGAATAAAAAACAATTTATAGTCATAATGAATATATTTTGATTTATTAGCTGATAGAAACTTTGGAAAATTAACCCTATATTAAATTTTGTTACATTATTAGTCATACATGTAATAATTTACAAATTTTATTTCAGGCCAAGTAAATAAATTAATTTGTCAACTATATGAATGAGTGTTGACACTTGAATATTGATATACATACTGCTTTTTGACCTTGAACTTGTACTCTGTGCTATATGATTTACTGCAGTAGACATTATTAACATATACATACTATTCATGAATTTTCGTGGAAATGGGTCTGAAATCTATCATTTAAATTATTATTTTTTATCTTATTTAATTACAGGTAAGTAATATTAGCGGTCGCAAAAAATTTTGCGAAAAATAGATACCTCCTAATAACTTCTATACCTATTAAGTATGCACCTTGTTCAAAAAATTAACGAACCAACCTAGAAAAAAAATAAGAATACTTCTTTCTCTATTTTAATTTTAAATTACTTTTATTTTTAAAATCTTCTTGTATGTATCTCCCTGATTGTAAATATTTTTCATAAATAACAGTTTTAAATAGGTTATAAGTAATTTCTTGACTATAAGCTATATATATATGTAGGTATACATATTATGACAAGAGACTTTCACGGCCAGAACAGAGCACCATATCATACGATATGGCACACTCATGTACATACAAATAAATTAGTACATTTTTTACGATAATAAACTACAATATATTAGATACAACTTTAAAGTATGTAGTATAGCAGGTGAGGAGGAGTTTCAAAGTTATAGAGATGAACCAGCCGTATATGTATATACATTTTCTATACATATTTAAATAACTAGATTAAGAAGAGTGAGTGAACACAAAAAACTTTATAAAAGTACTGTGATAGGTACATGTGCATCGTGCTTATATAGTCTATATGTAAAAGTATATAGTAAAGTTTAAACATGTAGAGGCGGTTTACATTGTTTCTGTTTATTTCCCATGTTTCTTTTGTTTGTCTTGATTTAATCCCATCTATGTCTATATTTGTTTTTTTTTTGTCATTTGTTTACTGTTTGCGTACTTGAAATTCCATAATACACTTTTTTTTGTTCTAATGTAGACTTTCAAAATTTTTTTGTTTAGTATGTCAAAACTATAACATTTCTGAGTATATAGAAAAATTATTTTTGACCGTAAACCGTAAACGTAAACCAGAAGAATACAATGGCCTTATCTGCTATAACTACGAGAGGGCTTATAAATTTTATTTCTATAACAAAACGTGAGGGTGAAAGGTTACAAATCTGCTAGGGCTAGGAGTACTATTACAGAAAACACGGTATATTCGTTACCCGGGAGGGGTGGGGGGGGGGACGAGGGTAGTTTAATGGTTGAAGAGATGCTTACTGTCAGGAAAGGAAACTATTTTCGTCTGTGTATTAATATCAGAGAAAAAAAATACATTTATTTTCAATAATGGTACAACTTTTGAGTAAGTCACACACGAAACATCAACAGAGACGCCCAAACTTTTCCTACCATCCAACGAACTTGCAACTTACACTCATACTCCTTGCCATTGCAAGTGTATTACGTAGGTAACAGTACATAAAGTAATAAAAATGAAGTGTCTGTGTTAGGAATATTTGATGGCATAAAATAAATCGACCCCTACAATAAATACGTCGAGCCTCCTAAATGAATTACTCATGCCATAAATTTTTCGACTGTTGTCACTTTCCTCGGTGACCTTCAAAATAAATGAAATTACTTCTCATCTCAGGTTTCAGATTGCAATATAAATTAATTTAAAAGCAATTTTCTAAACCATGACGTCATAAATGAGATGGAAGGTTCCACTAAGAAGTATTGTCACCTAAGGAGTTCATTGTTGGCCATCAATCTTTCCATAAGTGTCTTGGATGGAACTTGGAGCTCGTTTGATATATTATATGAGTATACCCACCTACTTATACTAATGCATGAAATAGCATTCCTCTCCACCTGGAGGTTGGACATGTGAAGGAAAATATTTCTTATAAAGTTTTTAAGTTTGCCATATTATGCGTGTAAGCATAGCATTGGAGTTTACCTTTTTAGACTCGGTTATACATAGAAATCTGCTGCAGTAAAAACTTGCCATAGGCCAGACACACGAAAGCACAGGACTGGAAGTAAAAAAATAAAGACTAACAAAATACTGTCAAACTCCCTCTCAAATGATTAACTATCTGATTAACTATTGCCATTTTTATTCATTTTAGAGGCTCAATTTAATCATTCTAAAGGTCGGTAATGGGCCAAATTTTTTAAAATGTTTCGAGATCTCTCGATAAGAAATCTAATCACAAAATACACAGCCATAAAAATCAGTAAAACAAATTTTTTTGTGATAGCTCCTTATTTTAAAAACGTTCCTTAGGCCATTCTAAAGGCAGCCTTGAACGCTTACAATATGCCATGTAAATTATATAGAAAAAACGCAGCAGTTAGACAGACAAGTCAGACAAGTATCCGATATTACATATTAAACATAGAAACTATAGAAACACAAACATTAGCAAATTATACAGAATCTTTATCCCATGAATAATATAATATCACATTCAACTGTAAATCAATCACAATGTCAGTAGTTTAATCAGTATTATATGTACACTATCATGAAATTTTTCATGTAAAACATTAGAGAATTTGAAGCACCGTCCCATGAGTGTGTATTATAATAATATCATCTTAAATCTATACAAATATATATATTTACTATATATTATTAATGTTTCTGAGTGAGTGGAATTTATGGAGATCAAATTATACAATTTAAAAAAAAATCCTTTATCTTTCCTCCTACATGCTACTAAAATGCAAAATTTTAATTACAGAGTTGTATATATATAAATAATTATAGGCATAGGTATATACTATAAATGTTTAAAAAAGTTTTGTTGTACACTCAATCTACATGCTGTCCGAATCCGGAGTTGGGATTGACATTGTTTTATTGGTTGCGCCAATTCATCCCAAATGATGTTCAGAAATTGTATTGTGCCCTTTATTATAATTTCTGCGAGTGTGAAAAATATAATTGCCTGTATGCAAATGTATAGTTTTGACTGACGAGAGGGTAAGTGCGGGGCTCACAATAATCTTTTACCACCACTGCAGTGCACACTGGGACTGGGACTGGGACCATGATGATTATCCTTAATTCCAAGCTTCTGCCACTCTTCAACACAACATTAATACTTCTCCTGCACTTTTAATATGCGAACCAACTTCTGCTCTTTACATCATCAGCATATAATTACAATAAATTATTACAGTAATTATAATATGCTAAGCTCTATCTCTCTCTCTCTCTCTTTTTGCGCTCAATGTAGCACAATAATGGCATTTCTCATTTTTCTTCGGGGTATTTGAAGGAAGGAATTAGGATTATATGTCAATAATGTAGAGCTACAGTGCAATTTGTACAGAGCACTAATAATCTCTATAAGATAGTAAGTACCTATAGGTACGTGCACAACAGTTTTTTGATGTGGATGTCGATAGCAGTAGTAGATAATATTGTATGGCATACAGTTATATAACAATAACAATAATAGCATGTGACTGTAAAAAACACAAGAGAGAAATAATCTCAAACCTTTAACAGGTTGACCGATTATATTTAGTCCTGCAGCTTATAATACTGTCCCGTTTTTTCTTCTTCAATCTCCTTACCTTGCTGCTGCGGGTATAATATAAATATGTTGCTGTATTTTCTCTCAGAAGCACATATACAATTATATGGCAATGACGAGTGGATTCCTTTTGTATGTGTTCTTTTTAGTAGCAGATGCTGTTTATTTGATAAGCTCGTTGGTGCTATTAAAGCTAGAGAAGAAAGGAAATCCCTACTGAGAACATCGCATTACATTAAGAAATCAGAACGAGAAGAAGTATCTGTAGAATAGTGGGAGAAGACGAAGAAGAAGAAGACGAAGAACGGGACCGAATAGACACAATAGGCAACACAAACAATCATTATGACATGACTTTCCTTCCCTTTCCCTTTCCCTTTCTCTCTCTCCTTCCTTCTTCCATCCTGGAGAATTTGCTACATTGTCAAAATAGTCACATCACAGCTGTACAACTTATTAGAAAATCGCCTCTGAACTTGAATTTATTTTCCTCTGGGCGTCTTCTCTTCTCTCCTTCTTCCCGAAACCAAACCACCATTAGACTATTACGACTACGTGGGATTTTTAGCACTAACACTTACTTTAATGTTCACTTTTTATGAGACACACTCCATCTCCACCAATACTTTCTTCCCTCTCTCTCTCTCTCTCTGCCTCTCTGCTTCTCTTCATTTTTCCTGGCTCTGTTTTCTTTGAAATGCTCCAGCATTATAATGTACTCTGGTTTTAGTTTTGGTTCTGGTCCTGGTTCTGGTTCTGGTCGTCTTATCGTAGATTCTCTGACTCTATAGTTCTAAAGCTATAATATATTCTACGCGTGTCCCTTGCTCATACAATGGACTCTCTCCCATTATTATTTGTCTTAAATTTTGTCGCAATTTATTTAAGAGTCCTTCACTATATCTGGAAGGAGTCGTAAAAGTTCACAAAATTACTACAGTATTGTAGTTCGTATTAGCATTAACAGTTTTATAATTTGTATTATTTTTTTTGTTTTTTTTGAACTGTTCGTATAAGTCATAACAACAATCATGTGGAGTTCCCCTTCAGTTTGGTTTCAAGTTGAGCGAGAGACAGATTTTCGCATCATAATCTTCAAAGGGGGAAGGGGAAAGGGGTAAGGAGAAAAACAAAATCGTTTGAATAACTAAAGTGACACGGAAAGGGAAAACCACAATTATATGTAGGTAGGTAGGTAGGTAGGTAGGTAGGTAGGGATGTATATAAAATTTATAAAAAGTTAAATCAAAGTCTCAACTATCATATATCACCTTTGTACAATATAAAAAATAATACTTAAATAGTAGAGCCTTTCCTTTCTTAAATGAGGTTCAACCACTGAGGTCTCGTAGATTTTTGTTGGCAGAAAGTGGAGTTTGTTCAAAAAAAAAAGAAATATTAAAAAATATGAGCAAAGCCATTGCCATATAAGTTGAACGAAGGAGTCAATACTCAATAGAGGGAAGGTCACGTGTTGAGGAAGCAGACGGCCGGGCTGAAAATAAGTTTGATGGCGGTTTTTTTTTTCTTTCTCTCTCTCTTTCTCAACAAGATTGAATGTCAAAAGCGGAGGAATCGAGTAGAATGGAGGAAGGAGAGTGGGACACTCAAGTGAAAAAATAATAAATATTTATGTGAGAGTTGAGTGATGAACGAGAAAAGAGGGAGGTATCATATGAGGACATGACAGGACTACAACTTGTGAGAGTAGAAGTTAGATGATGAACAAGTTTGGACATGAAGTGCAAATTGGAGTTGCTATTTACTTTTTTTCAAAACCACTCGCACTCTCGTTGTCACGGTTTCTCTTGACGGCCGCTACAGCTCCCCGGGATTGAGACCGGGATCGGGACCCGGACCGGGACAGGGAAAGAGAGAAAGAGCGCTCTAGACACGAAGAGGACTAGAGTGAGCTGCAATGTATAGAATGGGATGGGCTTGAACTGCCGTGGGCAGAGATGAGGATGAGGAGGCTGACGGGACGTCATGATGAAGGAAGAATAGATTTGAGGGCTGAAATATTGATGGAATGTCATTCGGCTGGAGTGACACAGATTGTTGTGATATTATTGGACGGTGAGTGAGAGTAGAGGTGATGGTGGTGGTTGATGATGGGAGCCGACACAGTCACGCTGCATTTCGTCTCAATTGACTCCCTTGAGCTGGACGTATGCAATTTTCTGGCTCTCCGCCACACAGACTCATCATCACAGCCCTCCAGCCAGTAAGTATTTGTAGCTCCTTTCCCCTTCAGCACTACCTTTAAATTGGAGTACACACAAGCAAAATCAACACATCAACTACCCATAAAAGATGCTCCAATTTCGTCCCACATACATAGTCTACTACACGTCGCCTCTTGTATATGCAAAATTCAATGTGTACAGCAGCTCTATGGATTGTCTGCATATTAAATCCGTGCACAAAATTTCGTAGTCTTTTTAAAACGTGCGAAATGAGGTATTGTCGTAACGTATATTTTTGTACATCATAAAATATGCAAAATTGTATTTTTTTAAGCTCAAAAAATATTGTAAATGTCATTGTTTTTTTCACTAAAATTTTACTTATATTATTAGCCTGTCAAAGTTGTTGATTTGTGTCATCCTTTAAAATTGCAAAATATTGTAAAAATAGACTTTAGGAAAAGTTCAAAAATTCACTAAAAACATCTGTGTAAAAATTTTAGTATTTAATATTGACCTAAATATTTCCAATATGGGCTGAATCGTTATATCTATACCTATGTACTTGTGTAATTGGCTGTTGAAATAATAACATTCCAAAAATATCTAGGTAGGTACTTCTATTTGATGCCCTGAGAAACTTTAAATATTGCTTATTAATGTACGAAAACGAATGTTAACTGGCACAGTATACAATAAATTCACTGTATCCTTTAGTACGTGGATTCTACAGGTTGGAGAAGGGAAAGTGCGCGGACCTCTAATAATGCACGTGTCTCTAATTGTATCAAGGAAACCCGCTTTCCTGTTCCGCTACGTGAGATGGCGTGTAGGAGTCAATTTGGTGCTGTTAGCATAGAGCTCTATTGTGTGTGAGTTCCGAGTGTTTGAATAGTACGCTCCAATAGATAAAATATTTTGCGCTTTCAAAGAAGATAAATCTAGAATCAAACATGTAATGTACCCTTTCCAGAGCATCCAAACTCTATAGAGGCTTCACATACATGACATCCCTTTCAGGTTCTCCAAAAATACTTTTCCGCCAAATATTATTCACTCTTTCATGTCTGTAGTCCGTAGCTAGGTACCTTATAACCTACCCATTGCTATTCACAATCTGTCTGTAGGGTACGTGCATACTCGTACGAGGAGGTAGTGGAAATGTAGGTGCCTAGTAGGTAGGTAGTTTTAAATCCGTACGAGGAGGAGGTAGTGGAAATGTAGGTAGTTTTAAATCAGTCCAGAGATATACATACTAGACAGCGGATTTTCCTATAAGGACAAAGTGGGTAGTCCGGAGATTCTCCGGATCTCGGAACAATAAGCATGGGAGTTGTACTATGTGTAGTTATTGCGAGAAAAATCGGGAAATGGAAATGGATGGTGAGTTAAGTACAGATGAGTGTCTCTACTTCCCTTAATGGAAGAAAAAGCCAACTTACCTCGCCTCTGGGAGTCAAATGGAATCCACCAGCTTCTTCCAAAGCTCTTCCAGTTGTTCCCGTTATGTGAATTCGCAGTGCTGTAGTGAGGGAAATAAAATGGAAAACTAACATAATTTACTCTGTATCACATGGAATGAAGAAATATTATATAGAATATTCGTATGAGTAGCCTATACGCATATAGACTCTCACACATACATACCCACTGTCATATTATAGTCCTTGGTAACAGACTGAGGTAGAAGATAAGACGGAAGTACGGACGCAGTGGCGGAGCACAATCCATCTAGTGCAGGTAGTATATGAGTAGTATATAGGCTCATATAATATATTATGCATTTAAACTATACGCTCCTTTTTTATTCAACACACTTTATGAGGCGCTAAATTGTGAGCTAAGTTTTTTTCAAATACTGAAGATATGACAATTTTTATTACAGGACCAGTCACATTCCCACTCTGTACTTCCCTCCTTAATTTAATCGTAAAGGGTAACGGAAAAGTTAGAGTTTCATAAAAATCCAGATAAATTTGATTTTTCATTTTTCAAAATCCAAAGTCAATTTCTAATTTTCTTTTGTACTCTTGCTGATTTTATTTTAGTTTTTCAAACTTTGTGCCTCCTTTGATATTGATATTGTTTTCATCCCCAAATCTATTTTACGCACATGCTAATTTTCAGGAATTTGTATAAAAAATGTTAAATAGGAAGTGGCCATTGCTTTGGTCAAAAATGAGCATTACTTTCACTGACAATGGCAAAGCTCTAATTTTCTTGGAATATTATTAGATTGTAGAGGTTTCCAACTAGAGTCTGCAGAGCTTGCATGCCAAAAAGTCAACATGCATGTAGTATTTTATTTAAGGTACCTAGGTCTAGTTCTTCTTAGTTAGTTGCAACCTGTAACCCATTAGTAGATTTCAAAGTACAGAGCTACTTCGTCATCGTAACGTAGAGAAATATACGTAAAAAGTAAAGTTATTTTTCAACAAGTCTCAATGTTTGAGTTGCATTGTGTGTTAAGAGTAAACTCCAATGTTAAGAGCAAAGCCCATCAAATTTTCAACAGGTGAAACATACAGAGAGACTACCGGGCTGAGATAAGGAATTCTCCTCTTCACAATGAGTGTGTGGGACTCGAAAAGTATTCATGAAAGTAGATACAAATATGAAGAAATTTCCGAGCTTGGAGACTGATTCCATGATTTCATGCATCTACCATCCAATCATCCCTCACTGCATTGACTATTCCCTCAATTATCTCTCAAGGATGAAAAACTCCTTTACTCCGTCCACATCTGTAAATGGCGTAGTTTTCCTCTGTTTGCTCTTCCTCTGTGGCCGCTAGCTGTAGTGCATATACTTGACTCTGCTCTGTGTGCATGTCTTGGCTAGGTAGGTAGGTAGGTACTGCCGTGGTGTATGTATTTAAAACTGGTATGTACGATGAGGAAAAGCTCCCGACGTAACTTTCCTCACTTTCTCCGTAGATAAAGATAAGAAATACTGCGCGACTGCCTCGGGACTCACGCTTCCGTTTTGAATCATGAGATGCTGTGTGGAGGACAGGAATGCATGGCTCATCTTTTCTCCTTTCCCCCTATTTTACTTTCTCCAAGCAGTAGAAATGTAATAACTCTTTACGCTCCAAGAAAAAACATGATCACACTACGCTATTTCCTTCCCGAATAACCAGTGTTTCATTAGCATTTAAACAAGTATTTCTAGATTTTTCGTTTAAGCAGGAAGCTCTTCCAGGGATTTTTCCCTCAATTGTGAATGCTTCTTATGCACCCACTCAGCTCTCTCGGCTCCTATTTACTTTGGCCAGCGCCAGTGCGACGAGATGCAGGATGGAGAAATGGGGATGGCGAGCATTTGGCACTGGCTAAGTTCAAAATATTGAGGTTTCCTTGTGTGTGTGTGTGTGTGTGTCTGTTTG
>OX461809.1:59283075-59420012 GCA_949802685.1 Dicyrtomina minuta
GGAACACAGATTCACAATTTTCAAATATATGATTTTCATTTGCTTTGGTTATGACACAGGTCAAATTTGCCACTTTTTTGAACTACACACAAGTTATACCTAACCGCTTTCTTGTAATACCACGATCCTTACTTCCAGTAAAAAAATGACACGTATGAGTCGTATTTCGCCTTAGTTGGAAAAATTAGCTTGCTACGAAACTTTGGATTATTTATTATTTTTGTCAGCTCTCGCATAAACTCGGTTTCCATCTTGAATACTATGGTGGGACTGAAGCGATTGCCTGGCATGATTCAGTGTGACAGATGTAATACTCGAAGTTGTGAATTTTAACGACGTTATAGCTATATTTGCATTATCTGATTTTGACATGAATAAATATGCATGAATTATTATACGTTTCCATTAGAAGAAAATGAGAGAGAAACCTATTTGGATTGAAAATGTTTTGTTAATTTGACGTTGCATTATTAAGCTGCATCAGCTGTGCACGAATTATTGCACTATAACGTTAAGTTTCTTCCCCTGGACTAGTCCAGAGGAATAAAGGAGAGAGAGAAACAGCGGCTTGTGGACTGACCTTGTGGACTAGGCCAGGAGATCTGAGCTTGTGGCCTAGTCCATTGGGCCAATGGACTAATCGGCTTCTGGACTACGACATATATATGCTGAGAGGAGTCAGCGGAGCACAAAGTTAATTACAGAGCTACAGGCGCTACTGTGCTCCTCTCACAATTAGACATCAACTTTAATTTTAACTCCTTGTACACAATTTCAGTCAATATAAATGCTAATCACCTGTGTGAATGCCGATCCGGATCATGAGTTGATCGTCAGGTAAGTGGCCGATTTCGTAGTTTGTCACAGCATCCAGCACGGCCAGAGAGAGGTAAGCAATTTCGGACACATGAGCATCACCATTACGCTGAGGTGCACCTGAGACGACCATGTACGCATCCCCAATCGTTTCTACCTGTCAAATTTAAAAGTAGGCGGACATCAGGAGCAATTTTTAATCGTATGTTTAAAAAGAAATAATTTTTTATTTTTATTTTTAAGGAGGTGAATGTACTCAAATAAGAATAAATAATAATAATCCAACACTTAATTACTTAAAGTTAGAAACAAAAAAACTTTTAAATCTCCGCATTATATTTCTAATTAGTTGATGGGAATTTAGTTACAATCCGCTTATTACACAATACTTATAGTGGGTTCAAATGTAAAGTTTACTTTGATAATACTCTCTCAAGGAGTTTAAAGTAGAAAATCCGATTAAGTAAGATGCGTTGACAATGGTTTTAAAATATGACAGTTTTAAAAGCTCATATCTTCCTCTTCAACCTATGACAGTTTTTTTCTCTATGTACTTTCCCTTTTACCCATGGCCATGTAGTAACGTGCTACTCATTTTTGAATGGCACTAAACTTTTCTTCATTTTATTATCATGAAGTTGAGGAGCCCTGAATGACTAGAGAGTATTAAAGGAGGAAACTTTGGATTTAAATTGGAGCTCCTACACACATGCACGCGGAAACTGTTTACTTTAGCTGACAACATAAGCTTCCCAATTCTTCAAATAGTACGGATAGGTACACACCCTAAGATTATATTACAAACGATCATTGGTGGAGCTGAAGCAGGTAAATGTGTGATATCGTAAGCCCTCAATGAACGTAAATGTCCTCCCTATATTTACTAGTAATCATCTCCATAATATTATACACTATATGTATTACTGCCTATGAGCCAGAACCACCTACCTACCTAATTTAAAATTACACAAGTGGTCCTAAACTGCTTAAGTCTTCTACTACTACTACTACTACTACTACTACTACTACTACTACTACTACTACTATAGGTCTTGTTGCTCAAAAGTTGTAGTGGAGCAAAGTTAAAGGGAAGACGGCAGACAAAAATATCGATTTAAAACGAGCGAGCAAAACTACAGACTATATATACAGAGAGCTTATACACACTCGGCAGTAATTATATAAAGAGACAGAAAATGAAAGACGGGGAAGAGGGACAAGTACCTACCTTGTAAGCATCAAAATTGTCCAGAATCCCATCGAATGTTCCATAAAGGTTATTCAGAAAGTCTACAACCTGGAGCAGGAGCAACAAAAAAAATAACATCAACCAGTATACAATTTTTGATTGCTTTAAATTTCACCAAAATTCAATCCACTCAGGCTAAGAAATCATCTTCACAAGTCAAATTTACTCAAAGGGCTGCTGTCTCACAAACTTACAGAGAAAAAGCTTATAGGAAATTCAATGAGCGTTCCTCGAGTCGGATAATATAATTTCTGGAGTAGAATTAGGAAAATTGATTCCAATTTGTAGAATATTTTATTGAAGCTGTAGATTTTTACTGTCTCCGTCGTAATCATTAATTAACCTTGTGGAATTTAATAATTTGTAGATTATAGAATTATAATTAAGATGGATTGAGAGGAGCGTAATGGTTTGTTTCACCTGGATTGGAGTTGACTTGGCACAGATTGATGTAAAACCAACAATGTCCGAGAAGTAGATAGTTACAGCATCGAAAGATTCCGGAACAACTGTTTCCCCGCGTAGGAGCTGCTCCGCTACTTGCCTACAGCCAAATTATTTCAAAATAAATGTACCATCTATAGATGCTAATAAAACTAACCAATTCAGAGTAAATTCAAAATCCCTCATATGTTTCCACATAGCTTTGCAAAAATATCTGTCCCATTTTAAGTTTGTATAAATAAAGGAAAAATTTGGTGTATGTAGAATAAGGATGAGATTGGACGGAATAGAGTATAGTATAGGAAAGGGAACAGAAGGAGGTTAAGCTTCTTTTTTGTTTTTAAAGAATAAAAATCCTTGTTTGCTTTTTCCTGTCCTTCCTGACACAGACCTAGACAAAATATGGGGAGTCTAATAGACTTTAAATTTCATTTTTATGAAACCCCAACGGGCAAAGTACATGGAATCTGTCTGTAATAACTCTCGCTTTCACCTCTAATAAATACTGAGAATCATTTATGGGCTTAGTGAACACAAAAAGAACTAATATTCCTTGCATCCAAACTTTACGTAATTATCTTTTGGGCAAAAAAGAGGAGCGTCTCTATATACTCTAGTCCTGGTCCTGGTCGAGTCTATACTCCATATAGCAAATGTTACATCTGCACTGCTATATATCTCTCCACTGCACAATGTAGGTAGGTACATAATACAGCTCCGTCGACCATCAGCATAGAATGAACACTTCATACAAAGTACGACATACGTGAAAACAAATGGTATAAATTACAGACACAAGACATTTTCTACTGCTTCCTTCTCCATATTATTCTCTACGAATTCGGCTGTATAAAGTACCTACTATGTAAGTTTCTGTTAAGCATCTTTTGGGTTTTGCAGAGTAAAACAATGGTTTGTATCTAGACAAAATGGGGGAACAGGTCTATTTTCCGCTGCACAGACTCGGTCATAGGCAAAAAGGAAAAGGGAAGACCAGTAGGAAAAAAAAGATCAGACGACCGTAAATAGTAATATCGTTCACGTATATTTTGTTATATATGTTTCATCTTGCCCTTTCCTTGGAGAAAGACAGACAAACTACAGAACTGTAGAGCTATATATACGGAGGCAACAGAGACGATGAAGTTTATTAAAGAGCGCGAGTACCAGAGCAGACTCTATTGTATGTGTACAGCCCAAGTGATCTTGTCATAAAATAAAGTAGGTGGATGTGGATACACATATAGGTAGAAGGAGAAGAAGTAGAAATAAACAGAGAGAGAGAGGTCTAGAATATAAGCTAATAAAATCTGTGCTTCACCTTGGTAGAACCTGGTACAGTAAGTCTTCGGAGCGTCGCTTCTCCTGCTCCAGTTCTCGAGTTTTGTCCTCTACCAAGACTTCTAGGTGTAGAGCATGTTGCTCCAATCGACGGAGTAAATCATCTACTAAGCTGACGGTTCCGGCTCCTCTACAAATGTCCACGTCAATCCAAGTGCATTTCGACGCGTCGTTGGGGAAGAAGCACGGGCACCCAGAGCGACGCACACACACACATACACACAAATACAAGAAAAGAAAATCCACAGGGTAAGGTTCAGACTTGAAAGAATCATGAGCGTGGTGACCAAAGAAAAAAAAACATGACTCCTTGTTAGATACAAAAAATTACTACAATTTCCCAGCACAATGTTTCCTACATCATCAGGAACACGGTTCACGATCACGGAGTTACACACCGTGGAGGACGGAGACGGAAGTGTGAACTCTGTGTGAAGGTAATATGAGTAAGATTTCTACAACATGTGCTGATGCGTTCATTTGTACCATTGTAGATTGTGGACGGAGAAAGTAAACATGGGGAGAAAAGATGCTTCCTTAAAATAAAATTGCCTCTACACTCTACATGGAATCGAGCGAGGAGAGTGTACATATATACATACAGGTAGATGGGTAAATCCTATTTATATTATTCGCATGTGTAAATGAGTCTTGATAAAATCCCAAAGTCTAAAGTCGATAGTGAAACAGAGTTTATAGAATGGACAAAGGGACGCGGAGGGCGGGTGAGAATAAAAGCATCATCATAACAATCTCAGCATGAGGACACAAAGTTGTTATAGCTTCCCTTCCTTTCTCCCATTGACTGTTCCTACCCTAGACGCACCAGACTCTGTCTCATAAATCATCTGAAAATCATTTTTATAGCCTACCCTAATCCTAGCTTCTCTTCTCGTCCATTCAAAATTATTCAATTACTTTCTTAATATTAAGTCATGAGATTTAAAGTACTAAGCGTGTGTCTTCTGAAGCAAAACCTCCACAGAAAGAATTTGCAAGACATTAAATAGGCTATCTGCATTTAGGAGGATCTTTCCTACCAGCACTAAAAGAGTATTTTCAATTAAGGTAAGTAGATAGGATATAGATAGGTTTGATAGGAACAGGGTCACTTACCACATTTGCCACCCCATGCACAGTTAAACCGCACAGGGCTACAAATTTAAATACCTTCTTTTAAAGAAAATGCCATATATGCTATAGCATGCTATAACTAAAGAATCATTTTGAAAATTAGCTCATAAATTATAATTTCATATCACAAACTCCAATAAAATTCAAAATCGTTTCGGAAAGTTTTTTGAAAAAATTATTTTCCCCACATTTTTGCCATCCAAAGTTTTTAAGAAGTTGATAAATTTTTTTAAAATGCCATTTAACGTATTTGGCAAAAACAATGCATGAAGAGAAACATTTTTGTTTTAAAAAATATGCCAGAGACAATTTTGTGTGTTATTTAAGTTCCTAATTGAAAATACGAATTTGGCCCAGTTTTTTAATTATGGCATTTTATTTTGTAGTCTTTTGCGTTTTCCCGTAGTGTAGGATGGCAAAGGTCACAGGTGACCCTGTATTCAGACCATTTTCCAAGTTTTTTAAACAACCAGTAGGATATTTTAATTTGATGAAAATTCGAAAATTGTTGCAGATACAAACGCTTTTTTGAGATAACTAAAACTGAAAAAGCCGAGAAGAATGTCGATACAGCGCTATGTTAAGATATTAGTCTTTGTTTCATGTCTAACGATAAGGGTGGAAATTTCTGTTTTCTTCTAGCTAATATTTCTTTTCAAATGCTACTACACGCATATATGTATGATACCTGGTATATTGTTAATTTTTGAAATTCTTTCTTATGCCGCTTTTAATTTTGTCTCGCCTGTCTTAGGCTATATTCTACATTTTAAAATATCTACAGGATCAATGAATTGAAATGAGTCTTAAGAATTTACTTCATCAATCTCTTCAGGACTTGCTTGATGGCTGGAAAATCTGGTCTATCGTCCGGGTTGTCGGCCCAGCAGTGGTGCATCAACTGACGGATTTCGAGTGGTGCAGCATCTTCAGTTATTTCTGGTCGGAATGGTGGTATTGTCCTACTAGCAATTCTAGTAGCAATCTCTGCAAATTTTCAATTATACATATACAATCTCAATGAGCCGCGCTCTTCAAAGTTAATTGAAGGGAACTAAAACCTTTGGACCTGGACGAAATGTTCATGTGTCCCCTCCAAAATCACAGCCAGTAGTTTACAGCCACTCTCACCAAATGTCAATTTATGGATGAAGTTTGACCGTTTTGGTTGAGTTGAAATTAGAAATCCACAATGAACCCTGTGATAAATGTATCTGTATTGTCTCGAGAAGTATAAGAAAAGGAGCTTTTCGGGGGAGCTCGTCTAATTTGGGGTCTCACACAGTCACCACTCTTAAGGAAGGAGAGTCACATTCCTTTCCCTAATAGCCATTCCCCTGACAGATTTTGGAGGTTATATAGAACATTCTAAATTGTGAGTGGAGAGTCTATGAATGAGAGGTAATCTGTGGAAAGTGTGTATGTGTGTGTGTGTGTGTGTGAAAGAGAAAAAATTACCTTCGGGAGTGAGGGAGTCGTACGAGGCGTAGGGAAGAGAGCGGAGTGCAACTTCATGGAGGATGATGCCAAAACTGTAAATGTCACCTTTGAGAGATGCTCTCTCCAAATTGGTTTTCGTCAAGTGCTCAGGTGCAACCCACAGCAATTCTATTATCAATTACGCAAGTTGAAAAATTCTTAATTTATTACCATACTTTTGCATACATTATGAGGACCGAGTCAAAAAATTTTCTTATCATATAATTAGCGTCAAACACAATCACTCACAAAAAATATTCTCATCCAATAATGTCATCTCAAAAAGACAGAGAGGGAGGTGGGGTGGGGTTGGGGGACAGGTCATTCATTATGCGCATCAAAAATTATCAACTAAGCAATTTTCCCCTGATAAATTGTATTCGCGTCCCGTCCTTTTCAGATAATTTCTTTTGCCAAGACACACGGATAGAACAAGCTCTGAGAATAATGTAATAAAAGGATTCTGTTTCTGTTCTGCGGCCGTAGCCAAAGCCAGTTGCTAGTGGCACTATACACTCTTTTTTCAACGATCCAAGTAAAAAAACAATTTACTCTACACGCAAAGTTTTGCCGGAGCGAGGGAACTGGCTGGTCCTATAAATATATGTTCTGTGGAGCTGTTACACCGCAGTTACTTTCTAAAGAATTCATTTGAATTTTGTATATTTACCCTAAGCGATGAAATTTTTGAGAAACAAAAAAAAATCGGGGTTTGATAGTAAAAAAAACTTTTGGGGATGAATTTACGACATAAAAGTATTTCCAATAAGTACATTTTGCTCCTTTAAGTTCTCCCACACTTAAACAAATACATAAGTTGGAATTGGAAGACACAAGTAGTATTTATTTATTTAATATGACCATACAGCGGAACAAGGAAATTGGCGGAGAGCCAAAAAAGGGATCCTACTCGTCCTACACTGTATGATTTTACTCGAAGCTATATGTATGAGTCGTTGTAGGCACACGGGGCCGAAGCCGCGGAGTTGAAGTCGAAGTCGTAATCGTAATCGGATGTAATACTCGGAAGGATTGGAACATACGGGCGGCGGGCTGCTCACTATATTAGGACTCGTACATCCTGTCAAATAGTTCGTGTGAAGAATATCGAGTGTCTATGTAAATCTACAGCTGCAGTTGGCTCCGGCCCTTCCATGTTGGCTTTGGCTTTGGCTACCACAAGGAAAAACTGAGAGAGAGAGAGAGAGTCCAACTTGGAATTTGAAATAAGTACGAGAGAGAGGGGAGGGTGAGAGGGGAGGGAGGATAACGTGAAAATCTAATTCAAGGATTTGCTCATATTATGGAAAGATTAAAGTTCTGGCGGGCTAAAGTATTAAATTGAGAATTTATTTTTGTCTTACTGATAAAATAGTCTGTGTCGCAGAGTTGTTTTTGGCGAAAGCTGAGAAGCGTGTGGAGTCCAAAACCAGTAATTTTTACCACAAAACGAGCGTCCACCAGGCACTTGGCTGAACTCAATCTTCCATGAAATCCAATGTTTGAGTGCAGAAAACACATACCCTGTACATACACAATCCCCACAAAGGACAACATTATTACAAATGACATTGACTGAGTCGACTATTATAGAGTCTAACTCCCCTAAGCTATGACTACAATGGTGTCTATACTCCCTATACACCATCCCTATATTTCATTCTAATGTCACCAGCTTTTTTATAGATTTATCCCTTTTCAAAAGAAAAAAATTCAAATCCAGTCTGTCATTTACTCAAACCTCAAAACCCGCTGACACCATTTTATACCACAATTTATAGTACACATTTAATTAATTTTTTGGTTTAAATCTTTACATGCCGAAAACAGCAATAATAATTGTTCCAAAAATTTGATTTTGTTTGTTTATTTTCCCCGATAATTTTCAAAAATCAATAATACTCGAGGAAAGACCCGCTCCCGCAGTACTCGTCATAACTTTCACTTTCTTATAAATTGTGGGCGGATGTTTGTGTGTTATAGATGCGTGGGTTGGAGTTGGAGCTGACGTCGGCATCGCGCTATCAACGCAATGCTATAGGTACTGGGAAGTGCGTATAGGTACATATACATACTTTTGAGAACTGGGTATATAGGCGCATGGAAGATAACAATAATATTAGGTGTCTCCATGGAAGGACAAGTACAGCGTATATTCTGCTACCACTAGTTCATTCTCAAATTACTGCAAAGGACTGTCAACGAGACGACCGTCACAAAGCTAAAAGTGGGAGCACTTGCCGTTGCCATATCATTACGATCATAATTGTGTGTATTCATAGAACTGTGAGTTTAGAGATAAAAGGGTTTCTCTGGACATCTACGGGCACTAAAGATACAGCTGGATGTCCCTACGTTTTACACTTGGAGTATGTTCATGGAGTTTTTATTCGAGACTCAGATGGGAGTATAAATTGAAATGCTAGTGAATAATAAAACATGCCGGAGTCACTCTACATATATATATATATAGTATAATAAAGAAAAAAGAATTTGAGTTACATTAACAATATCTGAAATTAGAGAAAGACGGAATGGCCAATCAAGATGAATGTGAACGTTGAGTAGAACATCACGGAGAGAGCCCCTTGAGCAATACTCGTTCAAAAAGAGAATTTGATCCCATTTCTCGGATGTGCTCTTCAGGTCGGATGAGCTCAAACAAAGACCCACCATCCGACAGATATTTTCATGTTGTAAATCTCGAACCTATCACATAAGACGCATTGACATTTTACATATATAATTACACGGTCACATTAAACGCACACAAGTATTAAATTATGGTTATTTATTATGAAGAATTCTATATTTTAACGCTGCATAGTTTTTTTTAGCTCCCAGTACTTTTCGTAGTTATGTCTTTTAAATTCAAGGTTGCATCGTGGACTTGAAATTATTTTATAAACATATCGTCTGTGGAGAACCAAAATGACCCATATCCAATTTAAGCTACAATCAAAATGAGCTATGTCATAAAACCAAAATGAGAAACATGCGTAAAATGTTAATTAGGAGTTTTTGAAAAACTTAAAATGTTCTATTTTTATGTTTTTCTACAATGTAAAATGTAGTATTGACATGTTTTTGAAAAGGTGCAAAATGGTCTAATTCCATGTTTTCGAAAAGGTGAAAAATGTTCTAATTCCATGTTTATGAAAAGGTGCAAAATGTTCTATTTAAATGCTCTCAAGACTCATTTGAATTTTTTTGTAGATAGTTGATATTGTTTTTAGCTAAAAATGGATATGGGTCATTTTGGTTCTTCACAGAAGATATTATGCATCATTTACATGACAGACATATTGCCCAGGAAGAACTCAAAGAGCTTCACAACGTTCCTAGCTACCTTTTATTCTATGATAGTGCGTGGGTCAAAAATAGTACGCGGAGCTGTTGTAGTATAAGGGTCTGCCATCGGGATGGCAGATTTATAATTTAATCATTTAATAATTTATTATTAGGGGGACAAATTATTCAAATATATTTAGTGCGCGGGTCCGAACTATAGTACACGGGTCTGAGAGGTCTCCTGAGAGATAAGGTACCTGAATTTTCTTTTTCCAAAATTTCAAGGTCGAGTAACAAAAAAGTATTAAAAATATCTAATAAAGTGAAACCGTATATATAGTAGGTGTTTATTTATATACGCATGCTTAGCTAAATGCATTTAAATATTTAACCAGTATCGTTTTAACCTTGTAATTGCTTTGAGATTTTGAAATATTGAGAGTCTCCACTCAATCCCATTGTAGGGACATATTGAGCGAGTAACGGAAACGGGTAACAAGACAAAAAAGCTTAAAATTCAATTATTGAAATTAAAAATATACAGAGATAGCTACATAGTATATAATTAATTCACAGAGTTATGTATACTATGAGATTACTGTAGGCATACCGCTGCTTCAGCTGATGCCTCTGACATACATAGTAAACCACGATTTACTTAAAGGTTTTCAATTTCAGTCCTCGTCCGTATATACTCATTAGTCTCTCAGTTTTGAATAATATAATGGAAGCTACCTCACAACAAGGCTTTCCGGGGAACGCTACACGTAATTATCAATAGATCTGCTCGTGGCTATAGACCCTTGATGAGGGAGCCTATAAAATGTAACAAATAGGTAGCTCAAATGTAATTATGGATGCGCAGAACGTAGGAGGAAACCAACTAATGTTATATGCACCCAATTAAAGTTTCCTTACGACTACGAAGACCGATAAGGTTCTGGTTCTGCCTGGATACTGGATGGTAATCAGAGCGGAATGAGTTACTTTATCGAGGAATTTTGTGCAGTGCCATGTACGTAAGTATGTTTGCATGTGAGTAGAACTATAGTTTAAAGTGAAAGAAGTTTAAAGATATTAAAGGATAAACTGACCTGCCGAATCTCACTCACTATTTGTTTAGTAAATTCGATCCTTTTGACCAGATTTATCCGCTTCAGTCCAACTAGAATTCCCTAAATAAAAGTAAAAATTTCTTATGTAGACATATCCTCCTTTTGTCAAGCTAAATTTATGCCATAGAGAAGATCCTCAAACGAGTCCCATGCTACAGTTTTAATCAACATCCATGTATACATAATATATTACTGAATTATACAATGAGGTAAAGCACGTGGAGAAAAGGAGAGAGAAAAACATGTATTGTACTTAAATCGAGAGTGCTGGCTCTAATTCTTTCTTAATACTTTCGATTCTTCCTTGTCTCCCACATGTTCTCATTACACAAATTGGAAATAGCAAATAACTTAAATCAGCATTTATAGAATATTCACATAAATGCGAATACTCTATGTTTGCCCTATTTTAAAAAATTTCCCATGAAAAGTAAAATTGTTAAAAAGTTCAAATCAATAAAATGGATTTAGTTAAAAAAATTTAAAAAGAAACAACTTTGTATACAAAATAAATATTAACTCTATGTGTGGCAGTTGGTATAAAGGTCGTCTGAGCACCAGTCCCGGTCCCTAGAGAAAGTGATCCCCTTGAACTTTCTTTTTCCTCCGCAGGTCCTTTCTACACACACGAATAAAAATTACAATGAAGAGAATTAAAATTTTTAAAAAAAGAAGAAACTTTTGTAATTTAATTGTCGACAGACTTACCTTAGACTCACCAGGCTCAAATAGAATATCTTCTTGGTGAATTCTCCACCTCGTACTACTAGCAGCCTCAACTTCCCTCATATGTCTATTCATCAATTTAAAATTCCATTAAATTTAATTAAAAAATAAAAATAACTTATTCTAATCGCATAAGAGGATTAAAACCACTGCACGAATTTATTTCTGGACTGTGGATAGACCATTATTTATAAATATATACATTTCCTTAATATACAACAAAACTAGATATATGTACATATATACACATGGAAAGTTTATACTTCACAGAAGAAAAACAATAAACTTGTTTCATTTCTATTTAATTAAATGTATCTGCTTTAAAAACATCCTTGGGTTCTTTCAGGTGAACTCAACCACCACGTAACTTATAGTTTATTAGTAGTACACGCTTTACTTTTCCACTCGAACAACTTTTCAGCATCTCCATGCAACTCAACTTAAACTTAAAAAAAAATCCTTTCATTTGGTTCTGATTTGCTATAACCAGCCAGGCATCGTACACAGTACAGAGCAGAAATAGTTAGTCATCGGAGACTCCATCCGTCTTCGTTTTGAACGATATACGATACCTTTGACAAACCTTGTGTGTATTTGTGTATGATGCACTTGTCATAATCATAAGAGCTTATACATTATTAGGAAATGATTACGTATTTGGAAATTTGAATTTACACAACCCAAGCCTATATATTATAAGCAGTACAGTATATAACGAAATAAAAACTTTTTACAAATAATGTTTGTAAAAACTTCATCCAATATTCCATATGTAGGTAGGTACCTAGGTATGTAAGAAGATATACTTTGAGGTGGGCTGAATATGAAAAGGAAATGGAAAAAAATAGCGAGACTTGAAAAACTTTGGACGTTTCAACATATCTGTACATCTAGTTCAGTTGGTAGGAACACTCAAGAATAAATTTTTGACGAATACAAAAAAAAGCAAGTTTTTTAAGATTTTCCTTATTACATCAAACTCAAAGTATCACACAAGGAAAAGACAATTTAAAGTTGCAAATACAATTTTAGAGAGACAATGAAAAATCGTATCAAAAGTAAACTCCAGTAAAGAATGGTATAAAACAATAATAACAATCTGAATAGGTATATGTATGTCTACAGGGGATGCAATGTGGCGTAATTCCAGACCAAAATTAAAAGGAATGTATGGTGCAAGTTCGCGGGTTTTTTAAAAAGTATCTTTTTAAGTCTACTATTTTCGGTTTTATTTTCTACAAGTTTTGAAATTATTTGAAATTACAAAACTTTGAAATTATTAAAAAATTTGAAAAATTTGAAAAAATTTAAATTTTTAAAATTCCAAAAAATGGGAAGACTTGTACCAGATTTCGTTTAAGAATTGGCTAGACTTAAGCCACATTGCATCTTCACCGGTGATATATATTCACGTATGGATCCCTCATTTCCTTGTATTCTCAGCCACCCGCCTGTCTGTACTCCCAGGCTAAATCTCATTTACATGAAAGCTGAGCCTGGAGGTATACTGCGAGTCTCTATCATTCTGAGCCTCAACCGCACTATCAAACTTTTTTCTATCTGTCTATATACTTGCCAAGTTTCTTGCGAGCCATGAAATGGGGAAAATTGAAATCAGATAAAAAACTATAGAAAACAGTCCTAGGATGAGATTTTAAGAGAGACTGCTTGACACAGTGAGTACACAGATAATTCAGAAGTTTCAAAAAAAAGAAGAAAGAATTGCATATTGGCAGAATAATTTTGAATGTTAGAGGATGAGCTAGCTACTACCTTTGAAATCTAGTTAAAATTTCACATATGTAATAATTATATACTCAGGAGCCTAAGGTTGGCATAAAAAATAAGAGTGCGTATGCGACAGTGGTTCAACACAGGTACTCAAGAGAGCTTCTTTGTTCCTTTCATCCACTAACGAAACTAGGTCCGAGTCTCCTAAAAATGAGAAAAAAATAAGTACTAGTTTTCCAGACTAAGCCACTTTTGGTTAGCTGGAGGCAGTATAGAATCTAGAATCGAGGAGAGGAAAAGAAAAAATAGATACCAACTAAACTACCGAACCGAGCTTCTAAACTCTGCATGTATCTGTCCATATTAATATACTTGTTCCTCATATATACTGATCACACTATACCCTTAACTCGAGACATGGGAAATAATATGAAAACTGGGTTGGTGGTAAGGAGAGTAAAAGGACAGGTTGAAATACGAAACCATGTCGTAGCTTATCAAGGAAATAAGACAGAAAATACGTGGGTAGGTATAGGTAGGCTGAAATATTAGGTGAGAGGATAAAATGGAAAAAAGCAAAAAAAAATTAAAGTCTCGTGAGTGAGTTGGAATTGGGATCGAGAAAAGATGCAGATTGGAGGAAAAGAAATTTAGTCTTTGCCTTCTTCGATCTTCCTTTCGTTTTCCACGAGTAAAATAGCTACGCAAACAGACCATTGCATTGCCATTGACATTGTACACACACAAGAAACATCATTGTACTTGATTGTACCGGGGGAAAGAGCTCCCTTATTTCTATGACAGAGACATTTCCGTATTCTTTTCCGCAGCCATTTCCTCAATGCACATGGGCAAACAATTACCATCCGACTTCAAGGGACAAATTCACGATCACGGCCACCACCACGATGCCACCACAGCCACTACAGCCACAGCCACGGTTTAACGTGCAGTGACGATGACTTTGTGGAATCAAATACAAGGGAAAAAAAGAGAAGAAGAAACCAAAGAAAGTTTTTCTAGCGGTCTAGAAACTACATAGACTCAGATTTTGTCATCCTCGATATTTTACTCCAATGCTTGAGTACTTCTCCATTTGTACATTGTATAGCTAGCTATCTCTTTCCCTTTCCGGATGTGATGTGATGCCTGTATGCATACACAGGGTATTTCAACTTATTTAACTCACTTTACAAGCACTTACAATATGCTACCTTAACAATGCATGTTCTTATATTCTCACAAGAATATTTACTCACTAACGTCAGGCAGACCTAGTAAACCGATTTTTAAAAACTTCAGTGATTCGCATTCCGGGTTTAATATTTCATCAATTTAAAATATTTAGGTATTAAAACACTCTCACTTGAATATGCATTGTAAAGTGAGCACTTTATAAGAACTTGTAAATAATATAGAAGGAGATTCATTTACCTGTAAACATAAATGATGATGCCAGTCATGAGAACGATAAAAACAAGGACCAAGGCAATCACGTATGGGAGCATCCCAGTACTACCATCCAAGCATTTCGGATCATTTTCAAGAAAGCCACATTCTGGTACATCCGGAGGTGGACCTTTCATCTTTGGCCAGCGATACCGCCTTCCCGGAAATGTGTTCAGACCGCGTCGTGATAAATAATGAGCCACAACCTAAAATAAATGTGTAAGCTAGTTAATTTCATTGTTCGGACATATTGTCACTATTGTCTAATTTAGACTCACAATTTGTTTTGACTTGATTTAACAATATTTAACTTGAAAATTTCGAAAAGACAGGATACGATTTGAATCCACAAACAATGCGGTTGGCAGAATTTTTGTGATAAAACTCATGAGCGATAAAATAAATAAAAGCTATTTGTTTACACTTACACAATATGCCTTTCTCTAACTTTCTAAGCCATTACCGAGAGAAAGCTTTATCATTGTTTAAAAATTCCATGATACTAAACTCTAAATGCCCTGTAGCGGATAAATTACTTGTTTCCATCGATCCTTAAAAATTATCTTTATATATTTATGTACAGCATGTGATCGTTTTATTTCACGGTTTTTTTTAAATATTTGACATTGTATTTAATATAACAAGCTTTTCTTTCTATACTGGATATTTTTACGACAATTCCGCCATGCTATATGGCAGAATTCTGACCGACAAACCGATAAAGTAAAAGAAATCAAACTGCGGTGGGAATGAAATTTCCGTTTTGTGCACAAAAAAAATGTAGAGAGAAAAAAAGGCCCCTTCTCACTCATGGATTGGCACACATGAATAGGTTTTGTCCTGTATAATAGGGAAAAAATTGTGCAATTTGTACTACCTCAGCTCAAGTGACAATGGGGAGTCTAGGAGAAGGTTCGGGGGCGAGGAAGATGTAAGTTCATACAGTATATAGTATTTGTATGGTTTAGTTTATAAAAGAAGGTTTGTAGCTGCAGGAAACGCGATGGTGCTACTGTAGAATATTCAATCCTTTGAATGTACCTTATGCAGTATAATGTAGATAACATGAACTTGTAGGTAAGATTTTCAAAATTGTCTGCAAAATTCTCTCTAAACGAAGCTCATATTTTCCTAGCCTTTCGTCACTCATCGTCAGTCGACTTTTACTCAAGAAAAAGTATCATATGTGATTTTTAGATACTTGCGATTTTGCATAGACCATAGCTTATGTCGATAGTCGATGGTGACTGTTCATACGGGGCATGCTCGACTTTTTCTAAGAAAAAATAAAATTCAAATAAGATTCCTTACCTCGAATTTTCCACTGACCGGATTCATATCTAAAATAGAATAGTCCGCATCCCTGTCACCATTCTGATCTATCGTAACATTTCCTGTAACTCCTGAAAATAAAATATGAGCAAAGTCAGCCCAGTATAAAAAAATATAGTATGCGCATACATCTGTGTGGAATGCCAAGTGCAACCAGGGATGGTCACATCCAGCATCATACTTGTCTCCAACTACGGATACGAATGCCACACAATGAGTGAACAACTGAACTGTATGAAAAAAAAGTCCAGGGAGCAAAACCTTATATGGGAAACCTCAGTGACCACCTCATAATTCATTTGCTCTCTCAAAAATCCCAAATGCATTCTGATGTGCTCTGTCTTTCCCAATTATATAGTTGGTCTACGACATGTGGGCAGGGAGGTACATATAATTACACGTTTCTGCAAACATAGAGGTTACACTGAGAATATCTCCATCCGCGAGCCTACAACTCCAGATGCTTTTACCCATATATACAAGCCACGCTCACGCTCAGTATACTTATTCCCTTCCTCCTTCCAATTCTAACCCAAGCACATTTTCTGGCCATGTTTTATGACCTGGAGATCTAAAGGAGAATTGGAAAATACATACCAAAAAGTTACATACCGCGAACACAAAGGTTTCGTACAGCACTCCACTGTATACTGCAATGGAGTGTATACTGCATCCAGCCACATTCGACTTCCATGCGATGAAAGTCAAACTGTGGTTTTGGAAATTATTTGGTCATGCAAAAGTCTCTCCTTTACAGCCGCCCAAAACAAGGGAAGTCCGCGGGAAATGAAAAGCCCTTGTACTTGTGCTCAAGATTCAGTAGAAACATTAGGATATTAGTAGAGCGCCTCCTGACAAACATAATAATTTAATAGCTTCATATAGTCTCTCCAAAGAATACCCCCGGTTTACTCTCAAAATCCTAATCGTCCTTTCTCTCACTCTCACTCTCCCTCTCTCGCTCTCTGAGCAAGGAGGCGGTAAGCTATTTGGAAACGTAAAAGTGAAATTAAACTGTGTGTAAACAAAAGCTATATGTCCGTCGCCGTCCGCACATATGCACAAAATAATTCCTGCCATAATTTCAAGTTCTTGCATTAATTTAATAGGGATATTAACGCTAATTCTGTGAGTGAGTCATTCAGTGAACTGAATCAAAGGTAATGGGCCAAGTAATGCCCATGGAATGACAATGGAGAAAAAATGACTTAATTAACTCATGACTAAAAGTGGCTGAAAGGGGATGACACAGGCACGGGTTTTCTAGAATATTAATTGATCGAATCGCAATCAAAATTCCTCGAGATGTTTTATTGTAAGTGAAATGCTTTTAGTAATACTAAAAATAATAATCATAATACTTATATATATACTCAACAGACGGACAAAACTATATGATACGTGAGAGATTATTTTCCGACTTCTAAAGTAGGTATAGGCACAGTTAAAATTTGGGTTCCATGCTCCATTACAATTTGGCACTGATGCCTTCGGGGTATTTTATTATATGGACTTGTTTAAGACTCGTAAGGACTTACAGAAACAGAAATGTTGAGTGTTGAAGCGTAAGTGTAAATGGGAAATAGGGCATCAAAGAACATTGGAAGTTCATTTAATCAGTCCCATTCACGATCATGACTCCTCACTCACTGTACGTACTCACTGAAATTGGAGGTAAAAGATGAAGAGAGAAACTTTACCTTGAAAGGTTCGATTCCACATCCTCAGAGTTACACGACGTCCATCGCTTAGTGACTCATTTGCTGTCAGTGTCTCATTAAGAGCCATTCCGAGTAACATCACGCCATCGTAAAACGCACCGATGAAGAAATTAACCTGAAAATAGAATATAGTTACTGAAGTTACTCACAATATGGGTGATGTACACTTGAAAGTTATTTAACTAGGGTTCCACGACGACGACATGTAAGAGCGGCACAAAATCAGAGTCAGATTCCTCAAAGCACACAAAATACGGATCATATTAAAATCTCGCCATTACTCATTTTGAGAGAATCCAATAATTTTACTATCTCATATTTCATAAATTCCACATTCCCGTAATACTGATATCACAGGTGCACGACTCTGTATTGGATGATATTAGCTGTATACTATACCCTCAACCCTCGACTTTTGTCTCACATTCTCAAATTAAACTTCTATCGTCGCACTTTCCCAAAACTTCTGTGAGTCCAATTTTCATTTCTCTGAAACTCTATAGAATCATGTACCCTTAGAAAGAAAGAACAGACTTCACAAACCTTCCAAATTTGTTTATTTATTTTATTTATATATTTAATAAATAACTTTACAATAATAAAAGTCAGTATTAGATTTCATTCGCTGGTGTCATGCTCGTGTGTGATCTGTATAATTGGATTTATGAAATAAAAATAAAACCTAACATAATAATATGTAATAATGTAATTGCCCTGCACTGAGTGAGTAGTTCCACCTAAAACCCCCCGAGACACAACTTTTAATTGAAAACAAAACAAGGGCTGGAAGCCGGGTGTCACGTAATGTACGAAGAAACAACAGGAATTTTCTAGATTAAATAACTTTTATTATAATTTAATATAATGTTCAGTTTTTTAGCTCGACTCTAAAAACAATTCTCACTTCAAGTATGTGCACATAAATAGGCAAAAATGATCGTTCAGTATTATAAATTTTATGAAATAATCTTCAAATTTCAAATAAAGAATGTAAAAATTGTAATTAATAACCCGGACTTGAATGTTTATTGAATGGGAGAACGGGTCACGTTCTTGAAAATGGTGCTTCATATCATGGTGGCTTACCACATAGCAAATCATTTGAAATTTGTTCAGCCCCCTTTGGTTTTGTCTAGTATTTCATAAGTTATGTAAAAGAAGGGGAAAGATAGAAAAACGAAAATGGAAAACGGTACATATATGATATATAATATGTTCATGGATCAAACGTTCAGTGTTTTAATATTAAAATATTAATATTAAAAAAGGATTCTGGATAATGTAACTACACTCCCATGGGCTTTATACCTGTAAGGGAGTGTATATGACTACTGCAGTACTAGTGCTGCTAATACTGCAACTATACCTATAGGCAACCCAGGACATGACTATGCAACCCTACACAATAAAGAGCATTTAAAAAATTTAGTGTAGTAGGACCAACGAGTATAAATATTCTTCTGAGATGGGAATTCCATAACTTTAAAAATGTATTATTTGGCATGTTTATGCATACGACCCACGGCCACGATGCACTTAGAACGAACGATAAATGATTTATACAAAACTCAACCGCTTGTATTCGGGCTCCGCAGAGGTGTCAGTAAGCAGATGTAGTAAGTGGGTGTAGGAACTAGAGAAGATAACCAAAGATTAAGATCCTTAAATTTCCTATAAATAAATTATTTCAGAGACGTTGTGTGGTCAATGGTCGGAGGAGCAGTGTATAGAGGCGGAATCCAAATCAACGCTATCTTTATTTATAAATAAAACCAATGTAAAATAATGCTTCTGTCATGCTTTTAGTAGCATTAGCTTATAAGATGCAACAAGCTTTTCCCTTTCCCCAATCACACGCCATCACAACTCATGAGCTCCCCTATACGGAACGTAACATATTATTTTTAATAATTCAAAACATTTCGTACATATGTACCACTTTGAATTTATGTAATATCGGTCATGGTGAATTTTCCCTTTCACCAAGAGCAAATCCTTATCTTAAATAAACTAAAGTGTGAATGAAGTATGTAAGGGTGGCTATGCCAAAGATCAAGAAAGAAACGTGGGAGTATGTACATGTGCGTTGTAGTCGTAGTATGTCTCAGATAGTTTGGTTTAAAAATTTATATCATTTCTATTGCACCCAAAAATTGCAGTTTAATATTCTTTCTGATAATGCTAAATTATTCCTTTACCAACAAGAAAAAGCACTGCTGAATTTTTTTTAAATGTTAGCGCATAGTTTACAGTTATGCTGTATTTTTTTTTACCATGGTGAATTTTTCTACCGAACGAATTTAGAATTTTACAGAAGGTAATTTAAAAAATTAAAAGAATCTCCTCTCGGCCGTTATTCTGATTCCCTCTCTATCTACAGCACTACATATATAGACAAAAATGGATGTGGAAAACTCATAAGCCGAAAGGCATGGGAGAGGCTAAAAAGTTTTGTGTGTGGTGAGTGTGGAAGGAAAGTAGAGTGGAGAATATGAGTAAATATTGACTTACTTCTTCATCATGGGGGAAAGAAAAGTTGTAGTCCCGGCTTGCCCTTTGCTTCACCATGTGAGTGAAGTTATTCCAGCTGGATGATCGTGGAATGAGCAATGAAATTGTTAGTAGTGCTTCGTAGGCTTCTTTCGCGTGCAAATCATTAGTATCCCCTTTCTGCCAATAATTAGTGGCGCTTGGCTTGTTCTGAATTATGAAACAGAGAGAGAGAGAGAGAAGTAGAGTCAAATAATATCAATTTCAAACAGTAACAGATTCATGTAGCAGGTTGGAGAATTCGACGAATTTGCAAAAATAAAAGCAATACAAATTAAATACAACCTTTGACGGCCGTAATGGTTATAAAAAACGTCCGGCTCGTCGTGTTATAATTAACTCTTCAAATAGCAATTTACTACAATTATTTACCCGGAAAATTCTCAGTAGGAGGAATTAAAATTAAAACTGGCTGAATTGAAATTATGCTCACTGCGATTTCACTATGTAACTGTAAATTACTCCTTCCGCATGAATTCATATATTTGAGTTGAATGGGTGTGAAAATTTACTAACGATCAAGATATCAAGATATTCACAATAAAACATTCTATTTTAAATACCTATATACGACACATTTAATATGCATTAGTGTAGTAATTAGAGCAATTTTAAGGAATGTGGATTGCTACTAATTACAGTGTAAAATAAGGAAGACACAGAGGACGGGAATGGGAGGGGACAGGTCGAGTATCAAGTTGATTACATAACAAAAGTATAACATGTGGCATACTAAAATTTTGTACTGCTCTCCCACAATATACAAAATTCATCCTGTAAAAGACGAGAATTCAAATTGGTGGCTGAATCTATGATCTTGAGTTGTTTGTACACTAACCTTGAAAAGTTCGACGTCCAGGAAAGCCCAGTCCCCACTAGTTAGTCCTTTGTAGTAAGCTTTTAGCATGAATTCCCTCACCAACGTCTCTTGTAAGCTCAGGATAACAACTGAAATATTGAAAATGCCCACATAGAATAGATGCTATTTAAGAATTAGAGCACAATAGGAATCTGAGACTGACAACATGTTGTTCAGTTTTCTATTCAATGTGGATTGCCATTTACGTATATACAGACGGACAATAGACAGTCTAAATCTGAAGGCATTTATTAGTAATAACAGCTAATTCCAACATTCTGATAGTTTTCCAACAGAATCTGACGTTAGTATTGATCTTATAGGATTGAGTCAAGTGTAGGGATAAATATACGCTATGGAGGCACTCCTAATTTAATTGAAGTAAAAGGAATTAACCGTGCCACACAAACCTAGAAATATTTCGAATGCTTTGTGTCTGTAAAATACGACAGCTATGTGATTTTGCACTAGTTAATGTATTATTTGGTATGTGGACGTTCAAACAGCTGGGAGATAGCACCAATTGTTTCATCAGGACCTCTCCATCTAGAAGTTCATTTCTATTTTAGCTGCCATACGCTGAGCTAATTCCATACAATTCCTTACAAAAGGAATGAGTACCCATGTACATACATATTATGCGTAACATATTAAAATGCAAACGATGGAAAGCTTACTTCTTGCTTGACCAGCAATCTCTGTCAAAGCCGTATCCATGTCCATTAATTGTGTTCCATCAATGTCATGTCCATACACTTCATAGTTATTCTCCTTGAGTCCATTGATCAATATTCGTCCTGTAACCCGGAACCAGGTAAACAAAAATGTAAGGCTTTATCAAGGGTAACTTATAAATTACAAAACATGCTAATAGAATGGGGAAGAGAGTCTCTGAAGTCTGAGTGAGTATAGAGGACTGGGACATGAATGAAGATTGGTTTGAGAGGAACAAAAGTGAACGGATTTTGACTTCTCATCTTCATCTTCATCTCCAGCCCCTCATCAGTTAAAGACTCCACAAAGTCCCAAACAAAGACTGTGGGAAAGAATGGGAGGGAGTATGGATCGAGGGGAAGGAATTGATTAACTGGCATGTTACCCACGGTGAAGGAGAATAGATCAGTTTTGTCATAAACAACTGCGAGATGTTTCCACTTGAAGCTCTTGCAAACTGCATCAAAAACCAGAGTGAGACGACACTGACAGTACGAGAGACGAGTCAATGTCGAGAATTCGCTTTTGTCACCAAAAACTCCCTGTATTATTAATAAGATATCATTTTAGGTTTCCTCCCGAATCCTACGAGTCGTAGCGAAAAAGTAAAGAATCTGCATGTATTTTTTTTAATACCACAGTTTTTGTTCAGGAAAAAAAATAAGTTATTAAGAACGTATACTACTGAAAATGAAAGTCTTGTGCGTTATATATATATGTACAAGGAATAATATCACGCATGAATGTAAAAGAAAGTCAAGCAGTAAGGAAAGAACCAAACAAGTTTATACACAAAGATGTAAAAAAAACAAAGTTTTTTATGAATTTCAGCAGTACCTTTATAGACAATTTAACTCAAGGATATGATTTTAACAAGGCTCACATTCAGAGCTGAATGTGACTGACATGCGTCGAATTTGAAAGCTAGTTTAAAAAAAAACAGGACCAAATCTCAAGGAGTGAATAAACTGCTTGTATAATTTTTTGTTTGCTATTGCTTCTACATCATTAAGTCCTTCCTTAATTCTGTCTTCTTATGGTATAACCTTTCTATATTATACACAACACCAAAACCTGATCCTTGAGTTAACAAGTTTTATGTAACATTTGACTACAAAGAATCTCTGTACTGAAAACAAATTATGAGGTTTAGAAGACTTACTTTTAGGAGTAAATCAGGATCATTTTATTATGCAATTATTTGTGGAAGCGAAGCTAAGAAAATAAACACAGACACTGCTAAATAAAAACAGCAAGTGCTTTTACTACATAAGCAACTCATAGTTACGTAGGGCATGTTCAGGTAGGTACTTAGAATAGGTAATGAATTGTTCTTTGAAACGATCGACCAGCGTCCTTGCCAATGACTGCCATATATCAATATACATAGTATAAGGTGACAAAGGTTTTTGCTGGATTTTTAAAATTTTATTTCCAGCGTAGTATGTATAGGCAGAATTAACAAAAGTATCCACATTTAAGTATAAATATACCAATATATCAAAATAATCTACACAAGTGAAAAGGTTTCCACGGGCTTGTCCCGTCATACATACACAGTATCCGCAGTGCAATACAATTTTTATAACAAAGAATAGGCATTTTATGATATAGTCGAAAGACTATGAAGCATGCACATATATGTTTAGATGTTTAATCTGTGTTGTATTTTTTTTAATTTAAGAAATTTAGCCGCCCTATATACTTTCACTGGAAAGGAAAATATGATGATGTCAATATACCAAGGCCAATCGGATTCGGAATTGATAATTAGTAGCAAAAACTAATTAGTTCAAAAAAACGTTCATAAGCTTTTTATTTTTCGCTTAAGAAGATTTTTACCTTTATTATTTTTAATAGGCATAATATCGCAAACTGAGAGCCTCCATCAATATTTTTGTGAGACTTTTGTAAGTAGATCTTTTGAGATAACGAAAATATACAGTGAAGTTGTTTTTGTGTAGTAAGAATAAAAAGCAATTTTAAAATATTTCGTGAAAGTACCTTATATATAGGTAGGAAGGAACTTATATTACTATTGTTACTGCTATAGGATTGTGCACACGCATAACATCTCATCAAAAAGCTCATATTTATATTAGTACTTGCACTCTGCTTATATGTTTACGTAATAAAAATATCCAGTATGTTATATAGTCCTTTTACAAAATATAATCTATATCTATTATACTATTATACGTATATGTGTGTATGAGGCTACAAATTAAATTCAAAAAACCTATCTATCACAGTGCGCGTAGGAAAACAAAGTAAATTCCAAAGGACGACTCCGGTTACTAAATCCTTAAATCTCAACATTTTATTACTTCTTCCTCAACTACCAAATGCTGAGCTTACATATTATTTACTTTCTGTCTCTCTCTCTCTCTCTTGCTCATGATGGAGTAGGCCAGTAGGCGGCACTCATATTATGTACATAGCAAATACGTTTTTGTACTAATCTTTCATGTCTTGATAAAAGAAGCTCCTCTTCTCTGTGTATTATGTTTACATTTCTCGAGCTGATTCATCCTTTCCTATCATTACATACGTTATTGAGTGTATTCAAGAGCACAATATGAATCCCCCCTTCTACCACTTGGGTGCCTATTTACATTTATATTTACTTTGAATGGTAAAGCAGGACTGAAAGGCAAACATTAGTACGTATAATTACATGACACTAAACTACATACTACATCAAAAATGGTCCCCATCACAACTATGTACAGATGTCTATCTGGACATTTTTCTATGCACAGACTATATTATAGGATCGCAACAAAGAAGTTTTCTATTTCAACGATTAAATCATTCAATCCCCATTCTGACTATATACTTCAAACACTGCATACTTTATACGTTGCATGAGGTTATAAGGCTAAAAAACAAAATTCTCTTCAATGCAAAAGACTATGGTGAAACTGGCTGAATGCCTAAATAAAACCCGCACTTTAAAAAGTAATTAAATTATGTACTAATAAAACAAAATTGATATCTAGACATTTTGTGAGTCGTATTCACTCGCATTGCATATATAGTTCTACATTCTACATTTAATGCGTATGCACAAGACAATACATAGTGTTGTAGGTACATACAAATATAATATACCTACATGCGAAACTTCCTGTTAAAAAGGGACAAAAGCATGCCATAAATTAATGTGATGGCACAATAATCGTAAACTACGCAACATGTCGATAAAACGTAAAAAAGACATAGACTGTCTTTAGTGTCACCGGCCCATTCCGGGATTAATCTTTAATTGAGATTTACCATGCAGATTTTCCCTCACACAGTCCAACCAAAACTGAGCATCACAGCAAAAATGTAGTAAGGAACTGGATGAGTGGATAATGATCTCGATATCAAGTAATATATTATGTATAGCTTACATGCAACCAAAATGTGACACACGCGGATCCCCAAATCCTAAAGATAATCATCAATTATGGCTCTGAACAGATTTTCAAGCAGTACTATAGTTCACACAACAATGAAAACAAAATTCTAAAAATATAAATATACGTATACTGAAATTCAACTCTCATATATACACATACACATAAACACAAAAGCAAAACAAAAACAAAAACCAGGGAAAGTAATTATATATACATATTATATGTAGTTTGACAGATGGTTCATGTAACATGTTATAGTCATAGTACAGTAGTAGTAGTAGTAGTAGCAGTAGTATTAGCAGAGACAGAGGGAAAGTCAAAATGGAAATAAATAAATAATTGATGGCATGAGAGAGGAGAAAAAGATTCACAACAAGGCGGAACGACTTATATAGTTTCCAAAAGTACATAGTAAATGTCAAAGTGAGAGAAAGCCTAGAAGTGAGGTTATGTGTAATGAACGTACCGTAGTGTTAATTTTAATTTTCTTCAGGCCCCCCAAAAGTTTATCGCCAGCAACTTCACTCTCGGTGGATGGTGGCTGATTACAATCAAATCCCATTAAATCCACATTAATGCTTGAGCAAATTATTTTCTAGCCTGACTCCCTCACATTATTTCCCATTTCTTCCCTCACATTCAATGAATTTAACAATAAATTCCCTATTCCTATCTCTCCCCCACTCGGCTCTAATATACAGGATCTTTTCATCCTGTATGTAACCTATGTCAAACCACCATATTGCATTACATCCTAACATAATACCTATAGTAACTCTCATTTTAGCCTTAGTCTTGTAGATCGCATTTTATAACGATAATTCTTTTTTGAATTTCCTTCAAATTTTTAGAATCCTTTTCAATTTCACTCTCAGTCATAACTTTATGAGATATCTGACTATTAAATATTTAAAGGGGTACCGGTACCATACAGTAGAATTATATCAGACTGAAAGATGTAACTACTTACACTAATCGTCCATCTAATTTTTCCAAGAAGAAAAGAAGCATGCCCTTCCACATTAGCAACACTTTTCTACCTAATGTATAAAAACTTCAACTTTAACCTTTGAATTGACAAATAAAAGTAATGACCTTGTCATCTAAATATTTTTATCGTAGGTAGTTTAGTTTAGCAGAAAGATTTAAGGGATACGATTACATCCCCTTTCCTTATACTTCCCCTACCACCCAGCCATGCAGATGTATACAGAAGGAGATAAAGATACTCAGCGTATCATTCCTCTTCCTCTTCCTTACCCTCCTACTACGATAATACATATCGTCTGTGAAGAACCAAAATTACCCATATCCAATTTAATCTAGAATCAAAATGAGCTATGTCATAAAAAAAAAATGAGAAACATGCGTAAAATTTTATTAGAAGTTTTTGAAAAGCGTAAAATGCTCTATTTGCATGTTTTTAAAAGGTTTAAAATGTCCTACTTGCATGTTTTTTTTTTAATTTTAAAATTTTCTGTTTGCATGTTTTAAAAAAGTTCAGCATGTTCTATTTGCATATTTTTGAAAAACGTAAAATGTTCTATTTAAATGCTCTCGAGATATATTTGAATATTTTTGTAAATAGTGGATATTGGTTTTAGCTAAAAATGGATATGGGTCATTTTGGTTCGTCATAGACGATATTATGTAATGTTTACACACGGACGTAAACCTCCAAAACGTAAGAATCAAATGAATGGCAATAAGTTATACACATGAACAGGAGGACTCAAATCTGAATAGGGCTAAACCATTCAATTCAAGTTCACATAATATTATATAATTTTAAATAAATACAGGGGAGCATATTACAACATACCAATAAATAATTATATACGACTTAACGACGTGAAATAGTTTAGATATCTACCGTATGAATAAATTATAGCGTAATGCATTGGAAAGCATCACTAATTAGAGTCATGGCAGCTGGACAAAAAAAATCTCTACGGCTAAAAATCAAGCTGTCTTTTGCTTGGGAGGAGACTATAGGTAATAATAATATGAGAATAATAAATAGGTATATGTATTGAGACTGGGAAATACACTACAACTTTGAAAAGGATTTTACTGGCAAAAATACATATTTTTAGATAATTATAATTAAAATCAAGGGGAAAGCTCTATATATCTTTGTTACGTCAAAATCATCCAAAAAGGAAATGGCACTGCGGTGCTTTTTTTTACTACACATCTGACAATTAAAAATAAAGGTCGAGAGAGTAAAAATAATTATACTAATCACATGGAAGCTATATATGCTCTACGATCTGCATTTATAGTAGTGCATTTGTAAGTGGTATAAAAATTCAAATTTGCTCACAATTATAACTCATAACTCCACGAGTACTATATAATTAATTATAATGTACAGAGGGAAAGAAGCGAGAGGCGATGTTGCAGTGTGTGCAGGCTCATTTACTACGCGTCTAATAGTAGTGAGTGGTGAAACAGTGATAACGATGCGATATAGCTATTAATGCAAATGCATCTGTATGTGTGTGTGTACAGTCGGTCCTACAGTTATAGTAGGAGGAGGACATGAACATGTGGGTGACTTCAATATTTAAAAAAAGTACAAAAAGAACTCATATTTAATAGGATTACTATAGTAAGACTATCTAGCTTATATAGACTATAACCACAAGCTGGAACTGGAATATTGCTATGGGACATAGGGAAAATACACTAATTGGAAATTGGATAGCAATCTACTTAATTGAAAGTGCAACAAAAGACTCGTGTCATTTTCCCCTATCAACTGTGAATCAGTAGTATTTTCCCCTTTTTTTCTTCTTTCCTCACATCCTCCTGTCTCACAGATCTCATATTTTTAGTAATATTTACCTCCGGCGATTGAGTATAGCCTCTCAAGGTAACTAACTATAGTAAGTCTGTATTGCACCTTCAATCGATACTAATATTATGAATAGTAGGTGATGGTAACTATACAGCTAGCAATAATCTCGCGTACATCTTAAACGTTCACGTTTGTATGTGCGTAATAGATAACAGGAAAGACTCGGGTTGGGGGGGGGGAGGGGGGGGGGGGAATTGTGCAAATTACACTTACAACCGAAACCGAAACTGAATAACATAATGAAATAAAACGTTGACTGATTGTATAACAGCTTTGACTTTGGGTGTAGAATTTAATACGGAGAACGGGACCAATAATGCTTAGGAGGAGGAAATACAAGAAGAGACATGAAGACTGAAGACGTCGAACATACCTGATCTCCTAATCCAGTCACGACGGGAATGTTCCAGTAGGCAGACAAAAATCCAACAGGCTGTACCGAAAAACGGGACAAGCCAAACAATTTTCCATAAATATAAAATAATAAATCATACAACATTGGTAAAAATAAATTTGTAGTATAAGTTTGTAGTTCCTGTACATTTAAAAAGTATGGAAAGGAATTTCAATTATTCCAACACACACACACGGTCCTACCTGTAAAGCAAATCCACACGCAGGGCCAACGAATGCAATCACATTTGATAAAAATCTCATATCAGCCGCCAAACCGGGTGTAAGTCTATTATCGCATGATGGATAACTATATGAAAAGAATTAATGTGGCATAATAAACAACATTATTTAAAGTGTTATTCTCCATCTTGTTTAGAGGGATTTTAAAAGCTTCTTTTTTTCATTTTGTTTTTTTTTACACTCAAATTCAAATAACATATACGATCCTCACATCCACTTTAATTCGAAAATAATTATTGTTGCATAGTAGGAAAATATGGAGCTGGAATTTGGGATAGAAGCAGCAGAAGAAAACCATTTAGAAAAAGAGTTTAATTTCGTTTTCATTCAACTAATCTCTATAATTATAGAGGTACGATATACAACATGGATAACTAATATACCTACAGTAAAAGTTAAATGATCTCAAAATACTACTCCGCACAGAGCCACCCTCACATTTTGCATTCGACATTAAAAGTTGTATCTAAACTCTAAATACGTCTCAACATATAATTGAATGCATCCAGTCGTCTGCAAATTCTTGTACACACCATCTTACAATAATTTATTTATAGAACTATCATCCTTTTTTTTTTGTTGTTGCTTACATTCATTAATGTGTGGACATGGGACTGAATAGATACAGTATAGTAGTACGGCTTCGGCTTACAAATCTAAATCCTGTCTGAACCGTCATAAATTGACGTAGACCACTCAGCCACTACACTGTTGCTTTATGACATTGGCTATACATATGGTGGTAATACAAAAAATAATACAAAATAGACACATGAAAGAATCCCTCAATTAATAATGAAATTCAAGGATAACCAGTTCAAAATATCTAGAATGTCTCCTATCTCAACCATATCACTATCATCTTAGCCGACTCCTTAATCCCCATTATTGAACATGAATTGTTTCTTAAAGATGGACTCTGCGAGGCAAAGGTGTACGCACCTGTCTTTCCACAGAACAGACATGTACATATTATACAATTAGAACCAAAGACACTATAAATTATTATCTAATTCTTATATCCAGGCCAAGCAGAGGAGACACGGAGATACGTCAAGCTATATAATGTAAGTACTCAAAGCTCAAACTTATTATAAAGGAGGTAGTCACGACGCGACACGGGAATGTATTAAATATTACAATATTTTGTAAAAAAATAACATGAATTCAAGTTTAATAAAAAAGAGCTTGTAGGCACAAACAGAAACATTCTGGACACCACTAATTAATGGCAAGGGTTCTTGGGGAATGATGGAGGACCAAGAAAGAGTGCGCTAGAAATAATTTAAAACTTTGACGGGGTCGGTGTCACTAAAATACTTTTTTGTACGAACACAGCAAGTTGACGCATGTAAAATGTTTAAGAACAACAAAAACTATAGAAGATATACTGATTGAGTACAAACCTCCGTTGGACTTTGTTCAGATGGATTTTGTGTGGACGGAGATAGATTTGATTGACGTAGTCAAGAGCCATGTCAATGGCTGGGGAGCACTTCTCCAAGTCAAAACCGTAGCCTGTGCCGGACACGAGGAGAACTCCCACATTGTAGTGTGTGAATTCGGAGAAATCATAATTGTCGTCGTTGAGAACTGGGAAACGTTGATCGTACGTCGTGCTCCTGTTCTTGGTGTCCACTACAATGGCGGTCTGTAGTACAGAGATTGCAGGCACAAGTGTAAATAGCACACATACGAGACACAATAAAATTTTGAGATCGTCTGGGATGATATGGAAGGAGTTTCTCGAGAGCCGCACTATGATCATCCTGAGGTGATAGCTGGAAGTCGACTGAACCCTCCGTCCGACTACCATACCACTTTTTTCGACTCCAAGAAGATGAACAGAGTCAACATAATGCTTGTTTTCCCTTCATCTGTCCGCAACCATGCTTGAGACAGAGCTCCCAGAGTGAGACTCAAAACACAGTCTCATCCGTGTCCAGAGACCAGAAACTGGTATATAGCATAATGGCAACACGTTGCACTCCCTAAATATACTTGACGGAACTTTCGGATGCAATATTTGCAAAACGTGACTAGCATTTTACTCAATAATATTATTCACTACGACCCTTCCCCTGCCCATGATCCTCTACCCCAAAATTAATATACACTCTTCAAAATCACGCAAATCTAATCAGTCCGTTATGCTCTGAAATAAAATTTAAAAACCTTCTCCAGGCTGGAATAATGTTATATACAACCGTTTATCATATTATTTTCGAGCCATAAACCTAACAGCACCGTTTGACATCCAACCACCCACCCACCTACATTCACACACACACAAATCTGTATTCAACCCAAACCTATCAATTTTCAATATTAATTCAAGTGTATTAAAAAGCCTGGATATAGAGGCTATACGGGCCATTACATATAGTATAGTGACTGATGTTTACGGTACAACTCACAATCAGATGGGCACATTTTTATAGACACTTTATTTAGTCAATTTTGACTCTTTTACAACTACAACTTTCCTATAGTAATTATTATTACTATGTATATAATAATAGTGACTCTTATTAGGTAGATTAGTTCTCAGTATAATGGTATGTGGAATGTGGGGTGGCGTGAATGGAAAGCCAAGCCTTGGGCCTTGGCTAACCCTTGAAGCTTTTGAAAGAATTTTATAGTTTTATTAATGCGTACAAAGCAAAGTCCAGTTTATTTAGTACAGTTACACTTTTCGGGTTTACGTGATGTGGTCCTTAGAATTATTGCAACACACTTTAGTCCACGCAGTTCCTGACTTATTATTGGATATATTTTGGCGTTCAGTATACAATATTTAGTGTATAGAATAGAGTATAGATAGCTTTGCCTTGTAATGATAAAAGCACAGCTATGTATAAACTACTAAGTACGTATATCTGTTTATTTAATTTACCCGTGCTTCCTCATTGCAAGTTTCTTCTGGTATTTAAATAGGGACCGTACACGCAGTCTGGAACCGATATATTCTTATTTGTAATACTGCAAGACTTTGAAGATGGAAATATTTTGCGAGCGGCAAGGTTCCGATATCAAGAAAAAAGTCAAGCGTAATTTATATTTGAAAAAATATTTAAGTTGTTACATAAATGTAGATGAGTATATTTAAAATCTCAGCAACTACTTATACCATGCAGATATAATATATACATACACATTTATAAAGCATTTTCCAAACCCACATTTCCATGTATTCAACGCATTATATAAGATAATTACTTCAGACTGTTCAAGTTCGTCTTTTAATTCCTGTGGATGTAATTTCTACTAAAAGCAAAAACATTCATGTTTTAATTGGAAATATTGCTTACTTGCAAATAAAATTAAAAGTTTCTGCATATTCTATCGAAAATTCTTTACATGCTTTTACAATTATCAGGGTATTTAATTGTTGGTCCTAATACTACGCATACTTATTTGGAAAATGAATGTATTTTAATTTAGGCTTAGGTATTCAAATATTCAAATCAGCACAGATATTTCTCGTTTGCTTTAGAAATTATAAACAATGCTAGAAATACACTTCAGGGGTTAGGGACGTACTTAGCAGTAGATATAAGATTACACTAGAAATAAAATTGTTGTATAAACAACGTATTCTAAAACTTGCCAGTTGCAGTTTATTAAATTTACTGATGCTGCAATAAGAGTATGTACTTGCTGGTTGACAGAGAGATAAAAAGACTACTTTATTAAAATAAAACTTGAACCTGTCCTCCAATGGGGATATCCCAAAGGACTCAGTATAAGGTTCAAAATTTTCAGTTTACGAAAATTATGTGTAGCATTATTATTTCAGTTTATTTTTTAAATAAAGTTGCAATTCTTTTAAGATGTGGTTAGAACAGTATAGTATATACAGGGTGGGCCATTTATTTCCGAAGATTGTAACAGGCTATAAATTCTAAGTTAATCATTTGATTTTAGTCAAAATACACCAAAAATAAAGACAATTTCTGGGAGATTTGTTTGACACCTCATTTGCTAATATCGGTTAAGGACAAGTTACAAAACCAAAACAAGTAATCAAAACAAATCACATTTTTTCACATAAATCTGTATAAATGTCAAAAAGTTTCTGATTTTAGAAAGTAGCTGTATGCAATTGAGCAGACGGCGAAAAATTAGACCAAATGAAACAATCTGCACATCAAAGCAAAGGTCATTGCTCTCTTTGTCCCTTGGGTTTTCCTTGCGAATTCACTTTCTTGGACTGTTTTTTTGGGGTTTTCGAAGTCCAAAGTTTATATAGACCAGCCAGCTAATCTGGAAGAGCTTCGTTTGCAAATTCAGGAAGAAACAAACAACATTCCGCTTGAAATTTTTCCCAATGTTATGCATTAGAAACGTTGTAACCTTGCTCGAATGTGCATCGAAGAAAATGAAAATCAATTGAGAAGCATTATTTTTAAGTCTTAAATGGATGATTAGCTTGCTGTTGCTAGTCTGCATTGTTTAACGCTTTAATTTTAAATCAATGTTGTTAAAAACTAATTTTGGGATTGACCAAAAAATTTAAAAACTGTGATTTTTGTTAGTTAGGCCAATTTGTAACTTATTCTTAACCGATTTTAATGAATGAGGTGTCCAAAATCTCCCAGAAATTGCCTTTATTTTGGCATACTGCTCGTCATATTCGAAAAATAAACTTGGCTTTTATAGCCTGTTAGAATCTTAGGAAATAAATGGCCCACCCTGTAGTTTTGAAATATACGCATATGATTCAGTGTATTTTAATACTGGGAGTAAGGCAGGGACACACTGGAAGCAGTAAATGAGGCATGTCGGAATTGCTCACCATGGGCCCGAAGTAGATGCTGAGCTTACAGCGAGTTGGTCTTATCAACTCACCACTGGAAAAAAATGTTTTTGTAGTAAAGCTAATAACATAAAACCCAACATTTAGAGCCGGTGTTAACGGGCTAGGTACCAACTTTGCTGGTGACAGTGAACCAGGTTTCTGTGAGACCGTTTTAAGTGGGTTTGGCCAAAATAGCGCCGGTACGAGTGAGCCAGGTACTATTGTTTAGGATAGGAGTGGGCGGGGTATACGACTGATGCCGGTTCAAGCTTGTTCGGTAGCATTTACAAAGGTACAAATTGGCAAGGTACAAATTGCTCCGTATCAAGTGGGAACAGTAGGAGCTATTCCAGTACGATTAAGCTCTGTTAAATTTGCGCCGGCAAAAGGGGTGATGGTAAGAGTTTGCTGATTCTTGTGGGCCCAGTCACAGTAGCACAGGCACAAGAAAGTTGGGTACAAGTGGTGCTGGTACGAAGGGGTCTTCTTCATTTTGTTCAAAGCAAAGTGTCCAGTCTCCAAAGTGCATACACATTGGTGAAGCTGGGCACCGTCCACTTTGCAAACTGGAGATTGGCCACTTTGCATTTGGTAAAAATTGAAGAACGGCAACTTTGCATTGACAGTAGGGATATGTAAAAACCATAACAAGCATAAGCCATTGTCTAATGGCAGCCTTAGCAGTAACATCGGGCAGTTTAACGCGAATTCTAAAATTCAATAGTTTCTAGTTTTTTTATTCTTTACCGTTATTTTATGATTTAAATTCAATCTGCACAGCATAGATCTGTTAGCAGCAAACACTAAGTTATGGCCTTGCCCATAATAGATGTCGCTTGAAGGGTCAATGGGTGTAATTAGATATTGACAAAACGAGGGGTCCATATCGGCACTTAGTCGATTTCGGCAAAAGCCGATTTCATCCCAAGTAAATTTTAGTCTTAGTAATTCTAGGCCCCACTCGAAGTTGGCCCAAGTCAATTTCACCAGAGTGGATTGCGCCTATAGTCAATTTCAGCTAAAGTCGGTTTCAGCTATAGCCAATTTCGGCTATAGTCGACTTCTACTATAGTCAATATCATTATCCTTGTATAACCAAATGTAAATAACAAATGTTGTATGGGCTGCGGCCAAATCAACTCAATGAATAAATTATTATTATTATTACTATAGACGATTTCGACTATAGACGATTTCGACTATAGACGATTTCGATTATAGACGAATATATAAAAATTTAAATATAAATCCTGCCTGTAAACCACTTTACCTATTTTTTGAAGCAATAGTAATGATGAAGTTATCAGAGCTTGTTGATAGTAGCCAACATGATTGATCCATATCCATTTTCTACTAAAAGCAAAATAAGCCTTATTCATAACGTTCTAAAAGCTTATTGACCCAAATTCATTTATTTTTACGCGTACGCCTATTGTCCATGTAAATCATTCCTGTTCAAACATGTACCTAGTGCATTTTGTATTTGCATATGGCCATAGCACAGCAATGGATTTGGATCATTTTGCTTTTAGAACGTTGTGGATAAGGCTGATCTTGCTTTTTGTGGAAAATGGATATTGGTCTGTTTGGTTCTTTACTGACGATATGTAGTTATAGTCACATTTATAATAGTGATAGCTGCCTAGAGATGACCCTAGGTGCTTGCGTTAAAAATGAATTGCTGCAGAAATCTTGTAACTCCTCAAAACAAATTCATACTTTCAAACCCGCTTTCGCAAATATCGCGCATTTTATATTTTTGGTTCGTACTGTCCATCTTACCTGTTGCGCACATGCTACAATCAAACAATGTTTGACAATTTCGTATATACAGGGATCAAAATTCCAGAAAAACACCTTTAGGAACGAAGCAACAACATGTAGGGCATTTTACTGATCTTATGTTTACTGATTGATCTTGTTTTATACTGTGTGGTTCTTTAAATGATAAACGTTACATTTGATAATTTTAAATCATTTTTATTATTATTTATATTTAGTGCATACACATCGTCTCTTAGACTCTTAGAAACAAGTGCAAGAGAAGTTACAGATTTTTGAAGTTGAACAGAAATGAACCCAGCCACCTGATTCTTAGGAAGGGTTACTACTTTATGCATATAATATATAGTATAGTTTAAAGTTTTAAGTGTCAAAATCAGCAGACACGTTCTGAGTCTCAATTTAAGGTTTTGTAAGGAAAGGATTACCGCAAGAATTAAAACTTTAAGTACTTTAAAAATGGCCTATAAACTTTGTCAAAGTTAGATCGTTTTTAAATTTATAATTTCTAAAGGGAGCCAATGGTCTATTATTGTTAGGGCATGATTGCACAAACTGCATAACATAGAATTCGTGCATATTCAACATTTCTTAAAAATCTGTTCCTAAAATGTAGACGCACAAATACATTCAACAGATAGTTAACTGTAATGTGAGAATTGACTAGAAATTATCACTAATTAGTTTAATTTTGATATTGAAGTGTCTAAAAGTGCCTGCAAGATGCTACTTGTGTTTGCATCATGATGGCTATCCTGTCAGTTTTAAAATAAAAATATTTGATAATTCTTTCTATATTACTGGAGAACGATCGTTTTAGAGTGATACAAATACAACGAAAGCGCACGTCAAATTAAGTCTCATATTGTCTTTTTCCCTTCTTCCCTAGATGCGGGTTTTTGAAGCGCTATCACTAGGCTATCGTAAATTTAAAGGATTTTTCCCTTCAACATTCGACGTAAATTAGTTTATTCGTGCCAAGCTGTTCTTTGAGAACAAACTTTGTCAAAATATGAAGCGTGCAAACTACAAAGATCAAAGCAAATGCAACAAGGAATATCAGCGCATTTTTTGTTTTTTTTGTTTTTTACTTTATTTCCGACAGACAACTGCTAGTACTACTAGTTAGTAGAGCTAGGCTGGTCCAAATGAGCCGAATAGCATTATAAAATGTTTTTTGGAGAGCCACTGTATGAACTAAAAATGAGTGTAATCACAGCTATACCATAGCTATACTATTAATATCAATCAGGCATCTAACAATGTCTGTTCCTGTTTCAATCAGATGGCATCACTGCACAACTGCACTGCTATAGACGTGTACAATTCGGACCAACAAGTTAGCTTGTCAATGTTTCATATTTTAAATTGGATCTAGTAAGTACATATTTCATTGGATCATCGCATAGATGTAAAGAATAATAATCAGTATTCACTATACCATTTGCTTTGCTGCATGTATATAACGACTTAGTTAATTTTAACAATGCGGCTCTAAATTACCACTGAATTAACAATGGGATGCCTTTAACACCTGTCTATCTGCTTTTATTTTATTGTAATTCAAATAACACTATTGTGCAAAACTGCAACGGAATATTGATACTTATGTAGTTATGTACGGAGTTCAAGTTCAAACATAAGAGAGTAAAATTGGAAAATCTACTACATTATATGTATGTACATTGCAATCATTATGTGACTTATTCCCTTCCTTCAGTTTACTTTTCTGACAATTGTATTAAATGCTGTATTTACTCAAATATTAAATATATTACAAAAAATTAAATAGCCATCCGCTAATTTGTGGATTGATAACACGCAGATGTTTGCAAGAGTACTATTATGATTAATATGATTACAATTTGACTATAAAGGTTAATTTCTTTGGAATTTAAATTGTACATTGGAAAATTAAACTAACTAAGAAATATAAGTAGGTAATATTGTATATTTTTTATTGCAATAATTGGTAAGCAGATGCATTACTAACTAAAGGCATTCTTTACAGAAGTCAATAATTTGTATGCCAATTCCAATCTGTAAACTGAAAATTAGTGTATACAGTAAAGGATCAGCAACGCAACGAATGCTAGTAGCTTTAATGTAATGTGTTGCGATACTGGTGCCTCGCTTCTAACTACTACGTCTCACGTATCCTTGGACTGATATCAATATGCATATAAATCTTGCCGAGTTTAGCTATTCCGGGAGACGTCTGACGTATGTATACCATATGGCTCAAGTTGTGCGCGAATTCAAATCCGAAAGAGATCCGGGCAATCCGGCAGTCCGGGCAGTCGTTAGGGAAATACACCGGCAGTGAACTTTCAACTTTAGGCCCTGCCCTGCCATTACTACGGTGCTATAAGTACTAAATACAGTAAATGCACAATAAGTTTAGTTGACCGAAATGAGTCAAATTCGACACCAATATTAAAATTATGCTATTAAATTTTTAAATCCCTGAAGGATAATAAAACAGAGACGGAGAATACCGTACCACTATCAACTATTAACTAAAAGTGGTCGTCTTCTTGTTTTAGCCTTTTTACAATAACAAGCAATAGAAAATAGAACGACGAAGAAGAAGTTATAAATATTGGTACTTGAGGCTTTCAAATGATAATTATCACCAGTTTGCGTTCAGTGGACGAAGGACGAAGTACTTAAGGGATATTGATCATATCTGGAGGTGTTTTTCTTTAAAACTGATAAAAGATAAAACTATACTACTTACTTCCGAGATTTTTATAGCTTCAAATGCTCTATAAAAGTTACAAACAACCCCTCATTTACTTTCTAAAGAAGTGTGAAGCTTTAAAATTCATTTCTGTGTGCTATTTAATATTAGTTTATTGACTTGTGTATGTGCAAATGTCGTTGGGCTATTGGGAGGACTCAAATAATTATTAATAAGTACATATTAACGTAATTTTAATTATTATACACCTTACGGGAGGTACTTCATATACCATAAAAACTTGTTCCCACAAGAAAATAGACTGCCACTGTGATTGTATATTGTGTATTATTTGCATATTTGATTTGGTTTTTGTAATTGTTGTCTGTAGGTACATTGAAAATTATAATCGTTTTTTTTATAGCTGACTGATACACTGACGTGAGTACGTGTCATATATCGTACCTATACAACTTAATCTGACTCTCAAATCAAAGCTTAACAATTTTCGCAGTAGTACTATAGAGAATTCCTTTAAATTTTTGTTCAGTCGACAGCTAAGTATATAATTGTATTAGAAGTACATACCTATATTTAAATTGTCAATTGTGCGTGAGAAATAGAGGTGGCATACGTATAATTGTATGTGTTCATGTACTTACGTAGTGCATAAATCTGGCAAATAGGATGAAACAATCCAGAAACCTTTGATAGGTAAATTCAAATTAAGTTAGGTGGATTATAATAAACGTCCTGGTTTTGATTGACGAAGATCAATCACAATTTTAACTTTTACAAACGAGAGCTGGCAATTTTTGTTGTTCCGATTTTGTTGTTTGTATTTGTATCTATACTATAGTAGTTAGTAGAGGCATATAGGATGACCGACCGTCGTTGTCGTTCATGCATTTCACATTCACTTGGATATAAAACAGATTGTGGTGATTGTATACTGCTTTTGTCAGTAAAGTGTGGTAAGTGAAAGGCATCAAATCTGTATGTATAACACCTTTTACACACAAAGGTAATCCCTAAACGTGATGGCTCATACTCATTATCTGCACGATTATAAAAGTTAGCTTTGAGTCTTCCTGTGAGAGATTTGGCTGTTGACTGCGGCACTAGCCATATGATATACATATATAATTATGTACGTAAGTAGGTGCACAATACATTATTGTGTACATGCATTTTTTCAAGGATCTCATTGGCATTAATCAGCATACCATTTCAAATAGCGAAATCGAACATTTGTTCTGCACCCTATTTAACTATCGTAAGGTAGGTAGGGGTATATACCTAGTTGATACTTGATACTACTGTGGAAATGTTTCTTATGGTGGAATTTTAACGTTATTTATATACAGACATTATTTATTTTATTATTTGACTTAAACTGAACATTCACTCTCTCTGTCTCACTCGCTCTTTGCATTTTTTTTTGCCTTCCCAAACTCCGCTCACTTCCCTGTCACAGTAAGTATATACCTAAGTAGTTAGTTTTATTTTTGCATAAGCTTCGATTTCAATAGAACTCAGACGGAATTAGACATGTAAATCACCGTCTGACTCAGTGTACGTCGCATTCTATCCCGTGTAGTTGTCTGTGTAAGTTCCTTATTTTGTGTTTTACTGGACATTTCACTGTGCTAACTCACTCATAATATAATTTTCATTCAACTAGGTTGACCTCTGGTTTTGGTCGAAAATTTAATCAGGATTTATTCGCTTGTCCTACTGCACCCAAAATGGATGTGACTTCTTCGGATTTGCTCCTTCGCCAATATATAACTGACAATACTCAAAATCATCCTCGCCAGAAGGAAGTCTTCATCGGCTATGGTACTGCCGGCTTTAGGACAAAGTGAGCTTTTTTTTAAAAACACATTTGTTTTACCACGTAATATGTAATTAATCTCGTTATTCAAAATGTTCTCTCTTCATTCTTGTTGAAAATTACTTCATTGACCATAATGCTATCAACACTTAGGGCCGAACTTTTAGATCATGTTATGTTTCGAATGGGACTAGTTTCCACGTTGAGGTCGAAGGCGAAGAATGGAGGTAGTAATATTCATAAATTTTTTTTTCACTTTCCCAAAAAAGCTACACAAGAAGAATAATAAATTAATATTGCTCACACCTAATCACTTATTTATAAAAGCAAATAACAATTTAAACCCACATTAAACCATTGCATGTTAATTAACAGCGGCCATCGGGGTAATGATAACAGCATCACATAATCCTGAGCCTGATAATGGAGTCAAATTGGTGGACCCATTAGGGGAAATGTTAGCGCCTGAATGGGAAGAATTGGCGACTAGTATAGCTAATGCAAGGTAACGAATTAATATGACTAACTACTGGTTCTCTACTGACTAACAGCATTACCAGTGCAATAATTGCCCCTTTAAGACAATGTTGAGTGTTTTGAGTAATTCCTGTGAATAACTTGTGTGACTTTTGATAGGGATGATGAACTTCCACTGGCTATTGAAAAGTTAAATAAGAGATTTTCCGTTGACTGGCAATCCACAGGACTAGTTTATGTTGGACGTGACACAAGGTAATTAATTACTGTATTATCTATATTAAGTAGTATATTTCCGGATTGAATTTTTGATAGCCAAAATAAAGTTCCTACTTTTAGCATGTTTTTGTAATTCTTTTCTGATTAATTATATTCTGATTTATGTAGAGCAAGTAGCTTGGACTTGACCAAAGCTGTGATTGACGGAACTGCATGCATTGGGTGCGAAGTCATTGACTTTGGCATCATTAGTACTCCTTTGCTACACTACCTAGTTGCATCGCATAATGATGATACATTAGGAGAATCGTCTCGGGATGGATACTTTAAGAAACTGTCTGCTGGGTTCCGCGATATTTGTTCAAAGGTATGAATTGTACAATTTGTGGAGAATGGTCATTTTATATAAAATTGGATTTTTTTACGTATTTCATGCCCATACGATCATTTTTAAATAGGGTTTAATTGTTACTCTCCTTAGGGTGCCCCAAAGACAAGATATACACCACGTGTAACAGTGGATGGTGCTAATGGTGTAGGTGCTATAATGATGAAAGAAATGGCTGATGAAGTCGGAGCAGATTATCTACAAGTTCAAATCGTATGCGATGGTTCATCTGGTAGTTTAAATCACCAAGTATGGTCAATTTATGTCTTAAACAAAAATTTTCTAATGTATGTAATGCTTAAAAAGAGTATGCGCGAACATGCAAAACAATAATCGTCTTATATAATTATTACTGTTGTAGTGCGGAGCAGACTTTGTCAAGGTTCAACAGACCTGGCCAGAATTGATTAAACCAGAAATAGGCACTCGATATGCATCATTAGACGGGGATGCTGATCGTTTGATATATTTTTATATCGATAGTGAGAAAAAATTTCGCATGTTGGATGGTGACAAAATTGCGGCATTATTTGCGGAACATTTGGGAGGATTAGTGAAACAGTCTGGTCTGTCACTCAAATTAGGGTTGATTCAGAGTGCTTATGCTAATGGAAGCTCAACGAATTACATACAAGATATTTTGGTTTGTTCAAATATTTGATTAATCTCATGTATATTGTACTACTTAATTAACATATAATATTGTCTCAGTTTTAAATTTAGTGTTGGGTGCTGTATTAATTCATAATTTTTTTTATTTAAAGGGCATTCCAGTTGGTTGTGCTCCAACAGGTGTCAAATTTTTACATCATGAAGCTCTTCATTACGATATAGGAATTTACTTCGAGGCTAATGGACACGGCACAACAGTCTTTAGTAAAACAGCCATTTCTGCTATCACAGAAGCTGCCAAGTGAGTATGAAATACAAAAAATATTATGCTACGTTTTTGATTAAGTTTTGCTTCTGTTGTACATTTAATGTTTTCGTTTTATAAAATAGATCAAGTTCTAACACTGCCGCTCAAGAGTTGCTTGGATTTTTGAATATAATTAATTCAACTGTTGGAGATGCTATTTCGGATTTACTAGCAGTCGAAGCTATTTTATACTCTCGAGATTGGAACATTGAAGACTGGAATTCGAAGTACACAGATCTTCCTAATAGGCAACTCAAAGTTCTTGTTGCGGACCGCACCGTTATTACCACTGCTGATGCTGAGAGAAAAGTTGTGACCCCTGAAGGTGTACAAGATAGAATTGATAGCCTCGCTGCTAAATATAAAAATGGCCGAAGCTTTGTGAGGTAGAATTTCCTTTGTAGTTTTATAATCGTGAGTTGTAAGCGTATTAATTCAATTTGATTTTTATGAAGCTTGCAATTTTATATTTTATATTCTTGTTTACAGACCTTCCGGAACTGAAGACGTTGTCCGTGTATATGCAGAAGCAGATACACAGATCAATGCTGATACTCTAGGCAAGGAGGTTGCCGCGGTTGTGCATGAACTATGCCAGGGAGTGGGGCCCAAGCCATAGTCTCGTTTGTAAATCTGCAGACTAAAAAACCATTCGCGGAAAACCCCAATCATTTGTAATTTGTGACACATAATTCTTAATTTTAAACGCAAAAGATTTCTTATACTTCCCCAGAAAATCATTGGCGTATGTTTCCTGTTTGGCACCTTTAATAGCAACTTACTTGAGCTAAAAAGTCGCTTACTTGAGATTTATTGCGCTGTATTTGTGTTACAAGTTTACTGTAGTTTCTGAATTATATGTCACAATAATTATATTGTTGTTTTGTAAAACTTAAAGTTAGAAATCCAATAACGCCAAAGGAAATTATTTGTCAAATAACCTACGTTGTGGAAACCGCGTAAAAATGTCGTCCTCATGCTATTATAATATAATATCGCATCAATATTAAGTTCTTCAACACGTTCTTCCATGTACGGTTATTTGTTCACCAATTTGTTGTCTTGTAAGAAACATCGCAATAATAAATAATCACTTAAAAATATATTAACTCTATAAATTCCGTTATTTCATGGTCTGAAATATTTAAAAAAATTTAATAAAGTCGATAAGGAATTTTAAAATAAATTACAAGTTCAATTCCTCGCTCGTTCTTAAAATAACAATGCTCACCGGAAAATCATGCTAAAATTACCAGAATCTTTGCTAGGGGAGTAATTACTACTTAAACAACTTAAACCGTATATCAAATTTCACCTAGTTCCATCTTTTGTGGAAATGTTTTTAAACGTGAATACAGAGGCTGACTGTTGCACTAGAGACTATTTTAAGTATTATGTAAATAAGTGTCTAATTAATTAATTACTCGTATTTATCTGCTTTGATAAATAATGTACACTTAAACATGTAAAAAATTGTGTTTCTGAATGAGGTAATTACTAACAATAAGTTAGACATGTCATGGCATATAACAAATATACTACATAATTATATATATAGAACATAGGCGAAGGGTGATTTTTTACCTTCCTCTAGATCTATATCTGTACCTCTCTTGTCCTATAAAAATTTAGTCTATGGTTCAGAAGGGGTATCATTCACAACAATAACAATCAAGCACAACCAACAAAAATGTGAATGAATATATCGGACTGAAAGGAATCTCAAAAGGAATATTGTGAGTTTCATAAAAAGCTAACACTTGTCGAAATAAAGCTTTTAAAAGGCTTAAAAGTAGTAAGCATCATCATTATTAAGGTAAATATGAGTACCAGTACAAATGTATAAAACACTAATCTATTTGGACGGAACGAGATTCACATCTATTGGAATGTATATAGAGAGATAAATCCGCTGTATAAACTGTGTTTTGTTCGATACTGTATCACACTAATTAAAATAGTAAAACACATAAGTTATAAAATATAAGGTTCCGTGTACACATTAATACTACAAATACTGTTGCCACATAAGGAAGCTCCCCAAAAATAGAGTTAAAACACTGGGAATTTCTAACCGAGTTGCAAAAGCACGGCAGTCTACCAATGCCCTAGCACGCAAAAAATTCTTTCCTAAATACGACCGATAATTTCTTTTCTCCGCAGGAATTTCTATTAGCCGTTGAGCTGCATCTTGAAAGATTAAGTCACTGTAAGGTGGCGGTGAGTAAAACATAGCAAATCTATAAAAACATGAAAGTGAAAAATTTAGTACAGGAAGTTTTAGTTATATTTGATTCCAACAATACACATATATGAAGTGTGTTAGTACTATTATCATTAAAAATTACTTGAAATCATCTTCAAATTTGCTGCCATAAAGCTGCTGTGCATATAAAAATAAATTTGTAATTGATCTCGTAATGGTATCATTATACTCTTGTCCTCCTCGAATAACCACTGCATTTGCTTTAACTTTGCCCAAATTGCACCTCTCGTAATCTGTCACTGGAGCTCTTGTACCTACGAAAAGTGAACAACGTCGAGTATTAAGACAAATTATGCTAGTTATACACACAGTTATTACCAATTTAATTTTCAATTAAGTACCATCACGGCAAAGCAGCTCATAATCCCCCTGAAGTGTATTTCTGGCCCATGGTTCTTTTCTTTTACCATCCGTAACTTCACTCACTGTTGTGTGTTTAACAAAAGCAACGTGACCCCCTCCTTCTATTAAGCATCGAAACGCCCCTGCAATTGTATGGTTTTATAAATTTTTATTAATCAACATTTCAACCTTGAAATTAATAAAGAAAATTGCCAATATTTTTGGATTACCCGTGTATCCGTAAAAGTCTTCTCCAGCTTGTCGGCTGCAGTAATCATAGCTTGACCCGCGACATAGGTCACAAAGATTATTGTACTGTCCGCCGAAATTAAATTCATTACTCAATGCACCTGGAACACAGGACTTGCTAAAGTATTGGGACGCAGCAAGAAGAGAGTCACAACCATAATTTCGCATCCTTCCGCTGGAGATTAAATACGCCATTGGGATAACCCACCCTGCGGCATGTCCGACACCCGAATGACACGAATATTTGCCTGGTTTGTAATAAATAAATTGTGCTTTTTAATTTTTGCAAGTTTAAAATTAGTATGATACTTTACACTTACGAGTTAGTAATTACACAATTCATCGTTTAACGAACTAATAATAACAACTGATGAACTATATCGGATTATATTATTCGTATAACGATATATAAGCATAATATTCATCACTTGTAATTATTATAATTAATTGCATACAAAATTCAGGAAAATCCACAAATAACTTAATCTAGTACCTTTTAAATATGTCAGCTCTGTGTCAGCGTCACCTTGGTAAGCCACAGCAACCGCGTAATACTCTGGCTCAGACATATTTAAATTGTAAACCTCAGACAACACTGGAATTAAGTCATACATGAACCCAGCAGTATAAATGTCTCCTGCGTCCATAACAGCAGCGTCCGCATCCCTGAAATTATTGAAATATAATTATGTAGAATCTACTCGAATAAGTCGAATGTTCATTAGAATGACAATGACATTAGAAACAGCATTTTAGGCTTCCATTTTGTGTATTCCTTGAAAAATCACGAGCATGGATAGTGTGACTCTATGTGTGACTGGTCCCTAACTTCCTAATCCTAGTTGTTTTTTTGGGATTTGCTGAATTTAAAACTGATCTCAAAAGGAATTTAAAAAATGATTTGTGACAAATTCGACTTCGAACTATTACAGCTACTATAATAAACAAATTTGCCCAGAAATATGTACAAGTATATACAATGTTTTACCTTACAGTCATACACTCATAGGATTGATAGGATCAAGTAGGAGCGCAAACAATTGCTGAAATGCAAGGTGCACACACTGCCCAGATACCTTGGGTCAAGTGGATTTAAAAAACAAAAATTCTTAATTAAATGGTAAGGTCCTAATTGTGACCACACAAATTATATCAATTTATACGATACAATTTTCAAGGAAATTTACTATTTTAAAAAAACAATTTTGTTTCGGACTGCAACTTCAAATTGGCGCAACTTCCCTTGCAAACACAAAACTTTTTGGTAATCATTTATATGAGAATTACTTTACTCAAATGTTTACAGAAATCCCCTGTCACACGTAGAAACATACGACCTACTAACCTAGATATTAATTCTCTCAGCTACAACGGTTAATTTAAAATATCCACACTCCCCACTACGTACTAGTTTTGTAAACATACTTATTTTATTATCTGGAAACAGTAAATCATTTTACCCCTTTCGAATGGCTTCCATGCAGCGGATTTGACTGTGAGCCTTATAACAACTCATTTCTGGCTTTATTAGCTGTGCGTTCAGTGCAGTCTGAAATTCAATTTTTTAACTGGTTAATGATTACCGACCTGATTATATTACATTTAGACTTGAATACATCGATGTAAAATTCTTATTATTCCTTTAACTGTCAAACAAAATTAAACTAAACACACCCTCATTTTAATGCATTTATTGTACTCTGCATCAGATGTAACGCAGAGGGTCATTCGGCTCACAGGACACGATCTCACTCCCATAATTGTGTCTTCATCTTTACCCAGGAATTTTTTGTAAGTTTGCTCTTCTTCACTAATAATTTTGAAACCAACAGTTGCATCCTAAAAAATGAAAGCAAACAAAAAATAAATTGAAGGAGACATAAGCCATAAAATGATTTCCGTAGAAAACCTTTCTTTCGATTTGATTATTCCTTTGAGCCTACGATTTAAATTCAAATTGCTTATTTATTTACGCAGTCTGATGCCAAAATCTGGAATCTAAAAGACATACCTGAAACAGAAGATTACTGCGATTTCCATAACGAGGTACGGAGTCAAATATATGTATAGGTGGATTGTTATTTTGGTTGCCAAATCCATCCTGTTCTCCCCTTCTAGGAGGCTCCTGTTTCCCATACGAACTTGCAAGGTTTCGAATAAAGTCTTGGTATCTAGTTCGCAATTCTATGGATTTTCCTGACGAGGTTACAATTGCATGCGAAGGCAAATCCTCCCAGTAGCAAACTTTCCAGTCTTCAATACTGTTCCGAGTGCCGTCCGAGCAAAGTAACTCATAGTTCTGCAAGAACTGATTATAACCGATAGATGATCGAGCCATGTTTGAGGGCTGATTTGCATCAAAATTTCGATTGCCATTCAGTTCCCTGCCAGACAACGAACCAGGCCCGCCCTTCCAGCTCTGACCATTTCCCAAATCGTTTAAAGAGCTCAAGTTATTTGAAATTGGCTGATTAATAAAATTAGGATTAAAACCACCCTGCGGCCGTATGCTGAATTCTGTTGTCGATGGCTGATTAAAGAAGAATGGTTGCCGATTGTTAGAATTATTAAAATTTAAGGTATTCTGATTTGCATTTGTCTGATAGTTGCTCATTTTTCTGGTCCCATCAAAGTACTCTGTAATAGATGATTGCTTGACAAATGCCACATCTGCTTCTTCATTAATGAGGCAACTTATGGCTCCTTGGTAGCCTGCATATGGATCATTACTGGTACCCTTAACACCCGGCGAGTCGCTTCCGCATATTCTGCATAATTTATCCGAATTGTCTCCCAAGGGATTGTATTTACTTGATAGAGAATTCACGGCACAACTTTCCCCAAAGTATTCTGAGACAGATTTTATGTGGTTGTTGCAATCAATAACATCCATTCCTCCTTCCTTCATCAACTAAAATGAACAGCCTTCCAATATTATTACAGATCATAAAAACAAACATGGATGGCAAAATAAATACTGTAGGTGCGTTTACACGTAATAACTTTAAGTAATTAATTTTCTCTACACCTTAACGCCGTCTAAAATAAAAGCGGAGTATTTTACCTTGCTCACGGGCACGTACCAACCAGCTAAGGATCCAACTCCTCCAAAGCAAGCTCTCTTTCCCCTCAAGTCTTTGAGAGAAGAAATAGGAGAATTTTTCCGAACAACTGCTACAGCATACAGACGACCAAGCCTCCCAACATCATCTATATTGTAAAGTTCTTGAAGAATGGGCACCAAACTATTATAACGTCCTCCCATAAAAATCTCGCCTGGATCCAGAGATGTTATGTCTGCCAGGTCGTTATCAATCAACACCATACATTCATCCTTATTGTACGTCTGTAAGAGTTTGGGAAATCAACGAAATTATGAAATTAGTTATGTTTGAGATTGTAACTTCATTGCCCCGAAATATAATATTACATAATATGTGCATATCCTGGCAATATTACCTGGGTGCAGCTGATATTGAATGGATGCACTGGCCGATCGTACCGATCATACTGGGGATGCTGCATTAAGTATTCTGATATGTTTCTGCATTTTTGTTGTTCTTCATTGTTCACGGTACACCATATAAGCTCATTCTCGGCTCTGCTTGATATTGGTAGTTGTGCAGTAGCAGAAACTATTATAGCCAAACCAAAAGTTTACAAACTGCTATAAAATGTTTCCTTATATTTTCATGTAAACAAACTTCAAGGGTTAATTCTACACACTATATAAAGTAACTTACCCAGCGTAATAAAAATCCCAAAAGTCACTAAACAAGTCTTCATTTTATAGCTTTATCCTAAACATTGGTTACCGGCCAAATCAAATTGAAAAATAAAAGAATGCAAACTACTATAATTATGACAGGGGTGGTATTACTTTAGATTCAAAATTGTTCTATACTTTAATACTTTAATGTCCGTAATATTATTTTTGATAGCCAAGCCACCCACAATTATGAAAGACACCGGAGCCGGAAAATCAAAATAGTATAGGGCAATTCAAGAGAAAAATATTCAACTATATTATTGTAGCAACACTGAACATACTTCACTGACAGAATATTTCAAAACTCATAAAGTTACATTTTTGGTAGCGACAATATTTGTGTACCACTCCTTTCAAGCTACATGCTATGGATCAATTTATTTTTGTCACTGAAGAAGAAATTGACACATTAAGTTAAGTAAACAAACAATTCCAAGCATTACAGGCTAACATTGCCTGCTTTAAGTAGAAAGTTAGTGCTGGCACTGGCAAAGCAAAGTTCAACTGGAACTGGAACTGGAACGGCTAAAAGTTTTGAAGAAAACTTGATGACCACACATTTATATATATACATATATTATGTGTAGAAGATGAATTTACTAATGACTCACGGCTGCTGTCGGTTGGCTTTTATTCCAGCATGAAGTGTACTCTTAAAGTCTCAAAACCTGACTGCATTGCATCTATATTGAATAATAAATACAGTGAACACTGATAAAACTTAACGCACTGAATGAGGAGTGATAAACCCTTGCATTTCCCGCAGGTGAGATCATTCCCTTTCTGAACTAGCAACCAATGTAGTGGTTTCACAGGTGGTTCTTCAACGAATTTTGCCTGTTATTATTACTCAAGTTCCTTACCGCTCCATTCAAATCATTAGTAATCCCTGCCCATAAAAATGGGTTTGGCTTTGGCTGCCCCTATGTCTACTCTCTACTCAAATGTTCACACTGTCCACAGTTCCACAGACTAAGTAAATCACACGTGAGGGAATAATTCCGAGACGAGAAGTCCGAGATCCTATTTAACAACAAAGATGTTACTGTTCTGTGTTGGCAAGTTACTTAACTCCAAGTTGCTTTGAAATAGAAATATTCTCAAATCTTTGGATGTCACAAAAAAATATATTACGCTATGTTGGTTCATCTGTAGATTGATTATTATTTTATTAAATTATAATTTCAACATGGATAATCCTTCCGAAAAAAATACGTCATATTTCGATCCTTTCACCGACAGTAAACAACAGTGATTAAGGAATTAAGGAATCCAGGACTTTTATTAAGGAATTTGCCAATTTTCCAAAATTTTACTAAAAAATTAAATCTTAAAATGCTCTATTTCTAACGCGCGATGAATTATATGCGTCTTAGTCTTGGACCTCGTGCTCAATATTCCGTATCCAAAAGCCACATTTTCGAATAAAATTGAAACGCGAATTTTAATTACCCATGTGTATTGGTTTACCTACCTATAGATACTTTACATTGTGCAACTTTCCTGGTGCAATGAAATTATGGGTTGTGGATGATGGATAATGGAAGCGAACAATGAACATCGAAAATCGGAGGACGACAAAATGCCAACTTTGGGGCTCTATGAGACGCTATTTTTGGCTCACTACCACTATACCTAGTAACATACCTACCACTTGTATAGGAAATAGGAACTTTATACGTAAGTAGGTAGGCAATATCGTATGGGAAGATCCAAAATGACCCATATCCATTTTAAACTAGATTCAAAGTGAGCTATAAAGTCATAAAAACAAAATGAGAAACATGCGTGAAATGTTAATTACGAGTTTTTGAAAGGTGTAAAATGTTCCATTTGCATGTTTTTGAAAAGTTCAAAATGTTCTATTTACATGTTTTTGAAAAGGGTAAATTGTTCTGTTTAAGTACATGCTTTCAAGACATATTTCAATATTTTTTTAGATAGTTGAAAAAAATGCATACGGGTAATTTTGGTTCTTCACAGACGATATGCAACAGAGGACTATAGTGTCAATATATGTGTTTTTTAAGTGTAATGCATATTATGAGGTTTGAGGTACTTAAGTACTCTCAAAATAAGTGATGACATGCATATGAAATTAGTAAGTGACTGCGGCCTGCCTAATGCAAGCTCAAAATTCTTGGTGACCTTTCTATAATAGCTACGAAATTATCTGTTTGCTAATTATTTTGGACAGGGCAGTATTTTTATTATTTATACAAAGCATATCCTTTTCGCGTGAGCTCGTCACATTGTAAGTAGAAAAGTTTTCAATACCGGTGGCTATACCGAAGATGTAATAATAATAATTATACTTGACCCTTTCAATATCTCCTCAAAGCTTGAGTGGAATTACCCACACAGAAAGGTTTTCTAAGTTTCTGATCCTCTTCATAATTGTTGAGAATACACTTAAAAATAATTTGGTTGACAATGCGAACACATTTAGTATACCAATTACAGATGCTTCTAATATTTTAACCCACGTTACATGCAACAGTACGGCCGCTTCGTATTATACCAGGCAGTGCAGAACTCACGATCTCAGGAGTTTCAATAATAGAACTATTTACTACTACTTACCTACATCAGTTCTTAATTACTGTGTGGTAAAAGCGTGACACGTTGATTTCATTTAGTAATATTTCGAACAAATTGCTAAATGGAATACGGAATGAGTTTATTGGCAGCCATCAAAAGCTATTTTTCATAAGGGAATTTACAAAGGCAAAGGAAATTATTTCAATATTTTGCATCGTCATGCTAAGAAAGTACGTAAGTGTAGTATTACAACTAAGCACAACAATTAAGGTACTTACTAACAAATCACACAATACAAAACAATTCATTATCTGCAATAATCTGCATTCTGCATCTGTATCCTATTCCTATATTCCCTACTCCCTAAAAGTCTAAAGTATGCGGCCAACATCGTTCACTCGTGAGCGCCAACATCAAATTTAATTAGGAAAAAGGTAACTCACAAAAAAGTATGCAGATTGCAGATGTTGATGTAAAATATCACTAACGTTCTTACTAGTTATATCAGTCAGGTGTACGTTTGATTTGAGAAGATTGAGAATAGTGTGGAGCTGTTAGCGGTCGGAGTGGGATCTCAATCTTCTTTCTTCAGTTTCAGTTTAGATTTTTTACAAGACAAACAGAAACAACGTAGAGTCAGCTTTACAAATCTATTCTTGTTTCATCTTATTACATATTCAGATCAGATCAGAATCATTTACTTCCACGAGTTCGCAAAATAGGTTTTGATAATCTGTCTCTACTTTCTACTGATACTAATTAGGCTACTAATTAGAACGTGTGTTCATATATATTCACATAATTATTTAAATAAATTATAATAATCCGGCATCATGGTTGTAATACAAATACGAGATAATGACCAGTTCGAGAAAACTATTGAGTAAGTACCTGTTCACATTTTTATAATTTACCGCAAAGCTGAATGTTAAATGTACTACGTAAAATTTCTACAAGCAATTAGAAATCGGACTTACATAAGTAGAAGCAGTATATTTTCCGGAGAAGAATTCCGGGAACTTCAGACTTATTTTCTTGCACGTTGAAGAGGCAGACCAGTTACCAATTAGTCTTAATTAACTGTAACTGTAACTAAGCTTTAAATTAGTTTGTATAAGGCAGTGTGAATATTTCATGGTGTATGGGTATGGTTGATTGTGTATGAATTTATGTAATTACAAATCCTAATCATTTATTAGGTCATACCTGCATCTTTTGCTTGTCTTAAAATGTGATTAATCAATTGTTATATAAGTAAGTACTAGTAATTTTGTCATTATTTATTGATGGTATGTTTTGCTTGCAGGACTAATACACTGGTTATAATCCATTTCATGGCTCCTTGGGCAGCCCAGTGTCAGAGTATCAACAGTGTGTTAAAAGATCTATCAGAGCTGAATGATTTAAAGGTATAATGTATATTTATACGTAATTTTTATGTGTGAATCAACTTCTGCTGAAGTATTATAGTATTGCATTCATTAATTCATTCCATTTTTTATATATAGAACTTATAAGATTTGATTTGAGAGTTATTTTTAATTTTACTTGAGTTATAATTGCTTGCAATATTCACAGGAAGTAGCTTTTGCGGAGCTAGAAGCCGAGCATTTCCCTGAAGTTTGTTTAACTTACAATGTTATCTCTGTTCCTACTGTACTGTACTTTCGTCGTGGCGAATATTTGGATAGGGTCGATGGTGTAAAAGTTGCTGAATTGACAAGCAAAGTGAAAGCTCATGTAAGACTACATTAATAACTACATAAACTGACTGTCGGATTGATAGTTAAAAAAATCGCTTGAAATATTGGAATCACTGCAATTTTGAATGCTTTTGATCCTAGCTGAAGCCCCCTTCTGCGGCACAAGTAAGACAAGCAAACGAGGTTTTGGTCCAACAAGCAGGTGTAAGCAACACTGCAGCTGCTCCTCCTGCTTCTGTCATCAATGGCGCTAACCAGCAATTTGTCACCATGGAACAACGCTTGAAAAGTCTTATTAATCGTCAAAAAGTTATGATTTTTATGAAGGGTTCTCCAGACACTCCTCGATGCGGATTTAGTCGAGCTATTATTGAAATAATAAAAGCTACTGGGTAGGCATTAAAATTTACTAAAGCATTTATAAGGAGAATATTTGGATAAGTGTTCGTCAACATTTATTTGCTATGGTCTATTGCAGTGTAGCGTATTAAATTTTTGTTCTGTTTATGTATGGATGTTCCAGTGTTACGTTTGGCACGTTCGATATTCTATCTGACGAGGAGGTTCGACAGAATTTGAAGACGTACTCCGACTGGCACACCTATCCACAGGTAGAAAAAAGATCTGTTGTAAAAACCAGTTTTTCAAAATTTTGGCAAATAATATAAATAGGTGTAGTAGCATGAGTAAGTCCCAAGACGACGATGGGTTTAGTCCTAAACTTTTCTTTCTATACTAAAATAACTAATCCCATCTTTCCTTTTCTCTGCAACCCATAGGTGTACGTAAGTGGTGAACTTGTTGGGGGACTGGACATAATCAAAGAATTGCAAGAGAACGGAGAACTGCACACTACGTTGACAGCCCAGTAGATATGTTTAGCCTGAATTTAGTCAGCACAACCTGCAAAAAAAAAACTTCGTTCTTTCAAGTTCCAACTCTGAACTCGCTCAGATTTAAAAACTAATCCTTGTTTCCGGAACGAATTATTTCGATTTCCCCGTTCAATATGACAAAGCTGTGTTCTGCGTTATAAATTCTATATATACATCACAAGGGCATTAAATTTTACATCAAATGATTTTTTTCGGACAAGAAAATTGTTTTGAATTTCTACAATTTGCATTATTCTTTTAGTAATGGTTTGTATAGATTTTCAAAGTGAATAGCTGTATTTATATACCACAAATGATCATAGCAGTAACTCTATCGTCAGTGAAATTTTATGAAAAAACATTAAAGCCAAACATATTATGATGTTCTAATCCAACCCGCTTCAATTGTCAGTTAATTTTTTTTAAGGATACCCTACTACTGCTACTTTGCGTGGCGCTATTTTTCATAATTAAATATGCAATGTTTTTGATATAAATAACTATAGTCACTTAAGTTGCATAGCACGTACGATTTCTTTCAGTTTTTAACAGGATTTATTCAGCTTAAGGGACCTTTTCAAGCCATGTCCATATTACAGATTAAGATAAAACCATAATTGCGAAATTTATATACTCATTTACTTAATTATATCCTTTATAAAAATATTTGATTAATACATAATAGATCAATTGCTAAAGCATACAAAACTCATTACATTACGTTTTGTGGAATCGTTTTTATCTCACTGTCCTTATTACTATCATACAAAGAATAATTGATTTCATCCAGCAGCAACATATGTTGTTCATAAGTCCAGAAGATGCAAAGCAAGGACTTAAATTTTAGTCATTGTAATCAGAATTAGAGCAGGTGTCCCGTTCACTTATTTTTGGGCTCAAGTTATGCATAATCTTGTTGTTCTCATCCTCTCGTAGATAACGTACTCAATCATATAGCAAGTGTAGTATCTTTGAATACGTAGGACGTAGGCTAAAGAATTGTAGATAGGATTTCCTATAAAAATAATATTACGTGGCCATGGCTGTGCGTTCAATGGATGTATGTACTTACAGTGCATACTTACTTAGTGCGGTAATAAAAGTTATGCAATCTGTAACCTTGAGTATCCTACGCTATATAATGCTAGCCCATACACAAACAATTAGTGTTAGATACTTCTGAAAGGGAAGCTGATGAACATTGAACATTTGAACATTGTTCTATGAATACAGCAACGTCAACCATAAAAATATATTGAGACAAAAAATGTATCCAAATAAGTAAGTAATAGCTTCACAAGTAGTTTGGGTTTGGGTCTAGTAAATAAATATGGAAAAAATAACAGCATCAAGCAGCATAGAAAAATTACATGCGATTATATGTAGTTCATACTTTTCGAAATATGTATTCTTGAGATCTATGCAAAGTACTTAACTATATAATACTTTTTGTATGGCAATTACACTGCACGAAAAAATCAGAGTTTATTTATTCTCGAACCGGCTAATCAATATCATTTATCAGTTTTGACAATCTCATTTCCACTATGTATGCATGTAGTGGTGCTACAACTAAGTACAACTTTTTAGCTGGGATGCAACTGTGTGACATTTGCATCCGATCATTTGTCCGGGATCGACGTTGAAAATCCCATACATCTAAGTATATAGGGCCGGTCGCAAGATGAAACGAAAAGTATTAGGAATTGGTGAGGAAATCACAGATTATAGCTTTAAAGGGGTAAGCCAGTATTTTTTTTTACTTAAAAAAAATGTAATTCTTTAAATTTTTAGAACAATTTAATGCCTTGATAAACTATTAATTGGTGCATTTTTATTTTCTTGTCTACTTTTTCTTCATTTATAAAAAAATAAATTCTACGAGAAGGTATTAGATTGGCTTATCACAATCAATGATCCTCGAGAAATTTGGAAGGCTCAGCCAACTTACCTCATTTCTGAGATTGTGTTTATCACCGTTGGAATTTTAACATTCATTCACTGTAAGTTCATTAAATAAAATCCCACAGCTCTCTAAACTCTACTTCTTCTTTATGTAAATCCTTAGTATAGCATTCTACCATTACATATAGTATACCCCTTGTAATATTTCACTAATAACGGTCTTCGTGCGTTCTTATGGGGGTTATGTATGTAGTTCCACAAATTGACTGATGCTTGAAAGAAGTAAAATCTAAGTATATAGGTTTTTAATACAAGCGTTAATAATTTCAGCACAAAGAGTCGGGGGACGTTTTAAATGGCTTTGGCTAGCATGCATAATGCATGGATTCTTCGTCGAAAACGTCACTTTTTGGACGGAAGAAATTAACAATTTTTGGCATTCTCAAACCACCATTGTACTCCTGGGAAGAAGACTGCCTCTACACATCATTTTGCTTTGTATGTTTTGAAACTAACTGTTTATCGCATTTAGTTTCTTATTGCATTACACACTTACGTATAATTGTAATTCCAATCGCATCATTATTTTTTTTACTTATTAGACCCAACGTTCATTTACAATGCATCCGCACTGGTGTCCCGTCTTCGACTAAGTTTGCTCCAGCACGCCCTTGCTACAGGGATCTCAGTAGTTCTTATCGATATTCCTTATGATATTATGGCTGTAAAATTCGTGCACTGGACATGGCACGATACGGACCCAAATATTTATGATAGGCATTACTGGGTTCCTTTTACAAGTTACTACTTCCATGCCACGTTCGCCTGCTCCTTCACACTTGCATTTCATTTATGGCGACGACTATTCTGCACCAACGACCCCAACAATCCATGGGTAGCGGATAAAAGAATCTCCAGAGAATTTCTCTGTACTTTTTTAACAGCTTTAAGTGGAATGCCAGGGGGCGTAATTCAGTTTCTTCCCCTCTATCATCCTCTTCATGATTATTTTGGCATTCACACTGAAAACTGTGTTATTACCCTGATTGTGATTTACTTTCTTATTGCTTGGAGAAATGATAGACAAGCACCAGCTGGCTCTCGGAGCACAAATGGTAAAAGTACATACATCACAATTTATAATTTAGTTGGTATACTGAATCTTCAAACTGTACTTAAAATATGTTACATTATCCCAAAATTATAGGTTTCTATGTGAATGAAGTGCTCGTCGGCTTAATTTTGCACTACTCAGTGTACCTAGGCATGGCACTTTTCGGTGATCCAGAGTACGAAATATCAGTAGGACTTCACGAAAAAATCGGGCCTTGCGATGATATAATGGAACAACATACAATTTTTACTCTCATCACCGGCGAGGTTACAACCATTAATTTTTTTTAATTAATTCAAAGGATGGGTGTGACCTACATGTTTGTGAAATACACAGTATCACATGTTTTCCCTGCTTCTTCTAGACTGCCAAAAGAAGGAGATACTTATGTGCAAAAGACTATGATGAACAGTACTTCGACTTTAGCTGCGTGGACCGAATTCCCAAACAAGGTTCGGAGTGGTATACTATTTGCGGTACACCGTTTCCCAATAGGGCTGAATATATTCAGGTACGATATAAGGCATGATTTCGGTGTTCGGTATAGGAGTACTAATAACGAAACCAATATCACAGACTTAAAATTTCCTACTATCCAGTCAGTGTAATTTTCCTCTTTTTGAATCACGATGTATATAAATAGTATGCAATAACGAAGAAAGTATAACAGCACTTTGGTTTTTAACAATAATAATGAATTGTTCCTTGCAAACTCATTAGGTCATCGGATTGATCTGCTTTACGGCATTCATGATCTTTCGCTCAATGCTCTTTTCCTCTGGACCCGAATGGAACACAAAAGCAAAACAGGAAAAAGCCAAACCTAAGCGTCACTGACTCAAAAACTGAATCACTACTGAATAATAAAAATTACAAGGATTGGTACTATGATCCGACTTAAATGAAAATATTAAATTCTATGATACAGTAAAAATGACTTCTTAACGATGTAATATTACATGAATACCAGTCAACTCATATATAATTAATGGTTAATTGTATTTATAGTGTAGTAACAGTTTGCAAAACAAAACAGGACATAGCAATAATGAGAAGCGAAAATATTTAAATATGAAGCTGGATAGGAACAGGAGCTTTTTGAATAAATTAAACTTTGAACTTTGAGTATACCACATAATGGTGGTTTTCATCTTCCAGTACCATCTCAATTAGCAACTTCGTCCCTATATGAAAATATTGAACAACACCTATTATTCATTACGCCTAGAAATCTAGAAAGCACTCTGGAAATCCGATTTATATCTTCTAACGACAATTTCAATTTCAAGTGTTAAAAAATGATCCGTTCCATAAACGTTTTAAGCTTTTTTTAACCTACCTTGGTGGACGGTCCCGTCCATATTTATTCGTGTTAGGAAGCAGCGAAACCAGTACTCCAGACGCCAAAGAAAAGGGTTCATGTTGGCAGTACTGACACAGTACTGACACAGGTTTGATTACTAATTAAATAGCATTCGTGACGAATTTACACACGATTGTCCCAAACTCCAAACAAATCCCAGAATCCCCGATGTAATATTATTTATTAAGTTCGATGTGGAAGATAAGATCCTATAAATCCTAGTAGTCCTAGCCTGTAAGAAAATTTCCTATCCGTAAAAACTCGCCTTTGATTGTTGCTAAAACCTTCAGCTTCTGACCTGCGCAGTGCGCAGTACGCAAGAAAAATACTTTTCCTTATTACACTGCTTTATTACGCGCCCTTATTACTAGTACTAAAGAAAGCCGTTTTTAGGCAAAGTACTTCCTGGCTCTGACTCTGACTAGTGAGCCACGTTTACCGCCCAGCAACAGAAAGAAGGATAGCTGGAGGCCTGGAGGAATTTCATGGCATGTATGTAGCAGGAACAACTCGCACCCACAAACGCATACTTAAGCCAAGGTGAAGAACTCGTGACTCGGTGACCCCCACTTTACAAGCGGTGTCAAGAACCCAGAGTACCGGACCGGGACGAGCCTAATATTGACTTTTTAGGTCGCTGAGCTAACCCGAAACACCTTGAGCTTATAATATTAAGCGTCTTACAAACACATAATTTTACGCTAGATGCAGGTTTGCAGGTCGTGTCGCCCGACACGCCTGCACACACCACACGTTCCTTTCCTACATTATTCCCCACCAATTTCAAACAGTAATAACAACAATAACAAAACTCACAGTGAAATTATAGTGATTCTACGAGTGCCACTTTTTCTTAATCAACATTACTATAAATAAAACGCCTGAAGAAGGAATAGTCCGAAACGTTGCGTTAATTAATTTAAATTTCAAGAACAGTTCACTTCAAAATTGGTGAGTTAAATACTCCTTACTTACACTACCTATAAAAGGCTACGGCACTGGCCTGGCCAACATAACTCATTTTAATTACCTCTGAAAAAATACAGAAAATGAATTTGGACGATATATGAATTATGGACGAATAATGGCTTCATGGTATTCCAGACTGCTGAGTGTCAATAAGTACAGACTTCAGTTCAGGGCGTGCATGTTGTAAATTTATTTATTTATTTATTTGCTGGGGTGACTAAGGATTAAGGATTACGTTTGGAATATGCATACGCGTTCCATCATCCATCACTCAACTAAGGAGTACATCAGGTTCGAAAATAGCACCGTATTAATCATGAAGGAGGAGAGAAAGATGGTAGTACAGGAAAGTGTGGTAGAGGTGGGCTACAAGCGAATTTATAGGCACCATCGAGCTCACAGAGGCGCCACCGTCGTTCCCTGGCATCAGCGCCTTTCTGACGATCCACAAAGCTTTTGATCCCACAACAGAGATCAGCTGGGCTACTTGTTATTGCAAAGGCAATGGATATTTACGTTCAAGAAGTAGTTACTTTACTTGTCATTTAATTGTCGCGTGGTAGTGTAACGGAATTTAGAAATTCAAGTCTCAAGATAAACAAAAAACTATATTCTTTCTTATCGTGCAAACATTATTTCTGCACTTTAGGTTATAGTCAAGATATTAAGCCTATTTAATAGAATAACTCCAAAACTGACTCTGTTACTTTAAGACACATGTACGGACTATGAACCTACAAATGGAGAGTAGTCATCAGTAGTGGATTGGATTGGACGGACACACATGCTTATGGGGCAGGAAGAGACTACGCCGTCCAACGACATGTATAACGACGCGTTCTGTGCTTGCGGAGTCTGGGCGTCTGGGACTTTAACCGAGCTTGATACTCTCTAGTCAGCAGGGATAAAGTTTTCATTCGTATGCATGGAAAATTTATTCTTGCCGAGCATCAAGCTCGGTCAATCCTAAATCCTACGGTAGGTATATGAAGCACACACATTCCTGCATTTGGGGTTCTATCTTTGCGATTTAATATCTTGACTAATATAGCAACTGTGGAAATAATGTTTACATAACAAGAAATAATATAGTTTTTTGATTACCGTGAGACTTAAATTTATAAATTGCATTGCATACAAACGCTGCAATTAAATGCTCAAGTAAGTCATTTCTTAATGCTAAGTAGCCGCAGATGAACTCTGCTGTGGGTGCAGCAGTTCGTTAGCTCGCCAGAACCTACAATGGCGCTAGTTTAAACGTGTCTTCGAATGCGCCTATACGCGAACCCTAGGATAAGGAAAGGGGTAACAAACTACATACGAAAGACTATTGTACGCGATGGAACAGATTAAGGTTTTTGGTCAAGGAAGGGTAGCGGGAAATCCAAAGTATTGAACGAGAATCCAGGGACTCACTACTCACTCACATGCAACACATCTTCATTCCCACTCTTTCTCTGTCTACCTATGGGTACACTCTCCGTAAAAGAGCATGTGAAAGACGTCAGAAAATCATATGATGTGAACACGAAGTGCAGAATATATGGATCGTCTAAAGTACATCATGAGATGATTCCTGAATTTGGAGTAAGATATAATTCAGTTGCTACGCAACATATCGCCCTGGTGATATTCAGTTATCGTTTAGATGAATTTGCCAGAAACAGTAAGATGAGTATCGAGTGTCTTTTAGATGAAGTGCGAAGCGGAGATGTACTAGGAAATAAATATTTAGATGAACCTCAAGGCTGAGATACATGATAATGCTATTATTTAGTTGCGCTTCAATGCCCCTAATCAGATGTAGCACCGAGCAAATCTTTAGGTGCTCTTTAAATATGAGATGCCTTGCAATGTATCTATTTAGATGCTCCTCTACATTGAGAATATTGAGATGAATGGAACACATGCTAATGTAAATAAACCGTTTTCTCTCTCAATTAAGACGTGTAGGTTGTCGTTGGTAGAAATGATTTACTATTTATTGAAATATAAACTAGTTTTTACCTTAATACTAATTTCAATACGACAACTTTATTTTAAAGAGAATTTGTAATCGGAAATTTTCAAAGGACCCAGTATCTATATGTACCCAGTTAAAAATCCACTGAAAGATAGATGATGATTTTTGAATGTGTGTGTTCCCTTCGGGGTCCATGCAAACTATTTTTGATAGAGATCATTTTCACTTTTACGGTTCTTATTGCGAGTGGACAAGGAAAACAAGAATTCGAAGAAACAAAATTACAATTGTAGCAAGGAGGCTAGACAATTTCTTTTATAATTTTTACTGCTCTATTCTCACAATTGTTTCTTTCAACAACGTCTGATAGAATTGTTTTATATTTTCAGTTTTGTAAAACAATTTCAAACACTTGAATTAAAAATAAATATTAGTTAGTTTGTGCCCGTTTGTTCGTACACTCGTACCGTAATATGAACAAGAAAATGAAAACACGCTCAATATTTAAAATATTTTCCAAGTTCCAACAATTACTTAATTATATCACACTATCTGATTATGACTTGAAATCTCAACGTCTGCAGTCGTCGTGCAGTGCCACTTGACTAACGAAAGCCACGTCCAATGATCAATTTCTGAGATTTCATAATCAACAATAGTATATTACAGTAAATAAACAACCCTCATGGCAACGCATATAATATTGTAGTGTGAATAATATTTTAAAAGTTATGAAGGCTACTGGAATGCATGTGAGGCTCATCTGAAAGTCAGAAGGCATCTAAAACAGTATAGCTTGGCCATCTAATATTGAATCGCATCTCGACGGCATGTGCGGTACTTCTAACCTCCATTGGCATCTAACACATTTGTATATTAGTTATCTAATACTTAAAAAGCTTCTAAATAGCATTATGCAGTACATCTAAAAGGCAATAGGTATCTGATCCATTGTTACCCACATCATCTAAAATTTCGAACTCATCAGAAGAGCTTCAAAAATATTAGCGAAATATCTAAACGATAACTAGTGTCTTTCTAAAATTCCAAGATGCAGTTTTGATGTACTACGGTGGCTCGAAGTTATCTTCGAAGCTTCTCACGGCCATCAAGACCATCGTAATGCACTTTTAATGAGACTCAGTTAACTTTGCACTGCAGATTTTGATTTCTTTACGGAGAGTGTAGCTCCAGAGAGTGTTAGAGTGAACTCTACAGCCCGTACCGATACAACGACAGTCAGCCGTACAGGACTCACCAAACCAAGGCCGGAGGATCGAACCACGGCCTGAGTCTAGAATCGTCAAATATTCTAAACTGCAGTCCCTAGTCCCTAGCCTCTCAACCAACCTGGCTGGCTAAAATGCTATTCATTGGACGTAATTGAGCCTGGGGCCGGGACTCCCTGAAAGTATGTTTTATTGGAACTTTTCTCCAGGTCTTTCATAATATGTATTAATTCTCATCATGCGAAATCTCAAACAGTTTAAGTGGGTAATTGTAATCCGACGGGTAAATATATGATGTATATCTTTATGTAGAAAAAATGTTTCACCTTACTTAAATTTTGATTATGCTTCATTTTTAAAAAAGAGTGAATTTTTAATGAAACTTAATTAATTTAATATCGCAATTTACTAAAGTTCTAAATAATGTAAAGTGGTCCTTCAAAAACAGTCTTTACTATTTATATCACACTCTTTTCTGCTTAAGTCTTGAATATCGTATCCCTGGCTTCTCAAAAGCCGTTTATTTGTCTGACTGAACTTAATTTTGTAACTTAACACGACTTCCTTTACTCAACTGACTACAAAAGTTCAACATACTTTGCTTTACCTTATCACCACTTAATGCATTGTAATGTTGTGCTAATCTTTGTTAGTAGGAATCTGCATTGAATTTCCAAAGCATAAAAACTAGCGTATTTTACTAAACACTGCCCTCATTCATATTTGCTTGCTATCAACCGTTATTCATCGCACCCGGCGAATAGAGCATCGTATTTTGCAAAGTTATCTTACCCGGCGAAAAAACTAGGTAATTTTTTTCCCCGACGAACCGAGTTTCCGGCTAGACAACAGGGCAGGGAACTGATTCACGTTTAGGCTAAGAAATAGCATTTTGTAGTTTAGTTTGGATTTGCATTTCTTCAAATTTTGAACTGTTTCCTTAATTCGTAGCCATAAATAAAAATACTTACAAGGTACTTAACTATATGTAAGTAAATTATTGTTATTATTATTATTAAATAAAATTAAATATTTTCACCATATTGTATTAATACATACACTTTATTATCTAATTATTGTTTCTCCCTTTGACACGCTTGCCGATACATTAGGTATTTTGAAGACTAAAATATAGCTTAATATTATACACAATAAAGTATAGAACTTTAGAAATAAGAAGTAAACAATGGGTAACAGTACAGTATAATACAGCTCTTTATGGTGGCGTAAAAAGGTTTCTAGATATAATTATTTATAGATATACAGTAGGTGTGGTAATTACACACCCATTATATATTAAAGCATTTATTCACTATTTAACAAGAAACAGCCTATGTTGATGGTTAATGAAAGGGCTTGCCTCAAATCTGTGAAACTCGGAGACCAATAGAAATAAAATTTTAGCGCAACAGAAATAAACTGTCAAACGTAAATAAAAAAACGAAAATGTAAAGAATGTTGTAAACGGTATCCTAATTGAGTTTAAGTAATCCCGTAATTTTTCCGAAGTTATAATTACGTTCTCCTTTCTACTCTACGAATTATTGTAACGGCCGCGGCTTCCTGGCTCGGTTCCCACGTTTCTTGTACGGCTAAAAACCATTGTATGTGAGGGTCGCCAGTCAGCAGAATTCTCCCTGCCGTAATCTGATCTCATGGACATATTTGAAAATTGTTGGTTAAACTGCTCATGGCCATGCTCATAATTATAATGCTGTTTCATGCGATCGCCACCATTATTCCAGTCTTCCGGAGCCTGCGGTCTGGGAGTTCTTTCGTAACTGTTGTAGCCGCCTCTAGTTCTTGAAGGGTACGTCTGATTCTGATGTGGTTGTTGATAGTTCGAATGATTTTCTTTCCTGCCATATCTATTCGCGTTGGGATAATTATCGCCGCTCTGATAGTACTCTCCCTGCGGAGGACGTGGATTTGCACTTTGTCTTTGATATCCAGAGTTATCCGCGGGTGGTCTAGGCGCGGGTTCGTCATTCAGGGAGGGAAAATGACTTGACTTTAGCCCAGCGAATGTTTTAGGCGTTTCTGTGTTCGTAACTGACATTGAGCTTGGAGGATGGTCTCTCTGAGAAGTAGGTCTTGAGTATCCCTGATTTTGCCTTGTTGATGGTGGGAAATTAGATCGATCATTTCTTCCATTTCTGTTAGAGAATTCTGCGGAATTATTTCTCGTATCAAATCCAGATTGAGAAGGCGCGTCATTACCTCTAAAGCCACCTTGGGATGAATAACCCCCACGGGGTTGAGGCTTATTATTCCTACGATCAGATCGGTAGTCTTGAGTAGCATGAGGGGGGCCTTGAAACTCCTGTGAATGGTCTTGACGTTGTTTTTGAGGCCACCTACCACCATCTCTGTCATTTCTGTAATCTTGGTCTCCAGATGAGTGATATTCTCCTCTTGGGTTATTCAAATAGCTCTTTTCTTCGGGGTAAATATGTTTACCACTCTTGTGCGATGATTCAAACGATGTTTCTACTGGAGGTTTTTTAGGAGGGGAAGATTCATCCTCTTTTTTCATTTTCTGCTGAATAAATCCAAACAGACTAATATTGCTCGACGGCTGCTCTCCACCATCATTTCCTGTAGGTCCATCATCCTCTCGGTCTCTGCGTCCGCCTTTTTTAGACCCACGAAGAAGATCTTTATCTCTTTCGGCGTCTCGCAACCTCCCGATGTTACTTTCCCGCGAACGAACAATGCCCTTCAATTTTAAAATTTACATCAGGATATTATGAAAAATTCCTCCTAAGCACACACTGCACTATCTCAACCTCGTGGTAATCTAAAACAAAAAAATATGGACTTGCCTTCAAATATTTAATCGCTTTCTGGGGATTTCTGAATTTCCTTAATGCTTCTTCTGCTTCTTCTTCTGTAAATCCTTCGTTAATAATATCCTGAACACCTTTATCTATAAGCTGTTAGAAATAAATTAAAGCATTCACAATTAACGCTGTTGTTCCCAAGTAATACATTGATTATATCGTTCATAAGACGTCATTAGTTATTTGAATAGACAGACTTACCCGTTTTCCTTCCCCAAATGATTTTGCTTGTGTTTTCTTGGCAAGTTCAGAAATTGTTTCTTGACGCTGAGCTTCAAACTGTGATTTATTAGGGTCTTCAGCACCTTTCTGAGCTTCTTTCTGTTCTTTAACGATATCCATTGCCTACAAGCACGAACACAAAGTATCATGTAACAGTAAATAAATCAAGTAGACTAACAAAATACCTCATACAACATCAGATGTACAAAAATGAGAACGATCAAAAGATTTAAATGCTGTTAAATTCGTCGGAACATGGAGGTAAGTAATTCCAAATTACAAGACGGAGTGCCATAAATAAATACCTTGACGTTTCTAAGCTCCTTGATATTGATCTGATTGATCACCGGACCCCTCAGGCTAAAAGGTTTCCATTGTGGTGGACCATCAGCAGAGAGTAAGTTGCCTCGAAATCCCCAGCTTTTCATTCTTTCCGTTGCTAATTGCATCTTCCACTGGTCCATCAAAGATGGCACAACTCCTCCGAGAACTCTTGTGTTTTGAGGATTTAAAAGTGCGAAATTCATGGTCACAGGAATATCCTGGAGAATTTCGACCTTGGTTCCAGGTACAGTGGAGCTCCTACACATGCATAATACGCGTTATAGGTATGTGAGTATATCGTACATGTAGCTATGAGTTATAATTTTTAACAATTATAAATTTTGTACGGCTAAAAAAGCACCCCGAATTAGCCACCCAACGAGTAGGACTAACGATACAAAATGCTGGATTCCGAACTGTTCATGAATATTAAGAGCGTCAAACTCAAGGAACAAGCTATAAGCATGTTAACATAAAGGAAACTATTCAAATAATTAACTTACGACAAATGAGGATGAAATGTTGACAGCAGTCCAGGAATCGATGTTTTTCCATCAGTCAAGGTAACTCTTACGACACTGTTCTTAGGGTCATGAGGTGTTGGATCTGAATCTCTGTTTTTCTTTGGTACCGATATATTTAAGCATTGAGATATTTGAAGAAAATTTCCTGCCGGAATGCATTTCCTGGTACCAATACATTCTTTTAGGAAATAATCAGCTTCAGCAGATTTGCAAAAGTCTTCCTGTTTTACAATGAAAATAAATAAATATGGCAATTTAAATTTTGTTTTCGATTACTTGAGGCTTAGAATACGTTACTTAGTGTGAATGTGTAAATATGTTTTCAATATCGTTTCTTACGTTTAACCACGTCATTATATCCCGTTACCCTTTCCTCTAGAAAAGCAATTCGTGTTCTGACTTTTGGTATCCCTGGCGTACTCGATTTTAAAGCAAAGTATGATGCAAGCAAAAACAACCACTTTGACTGGTGACTGACTGGGAAAATGACTTTATCAATGCATACACAACTAAACCATACAAATCTCCTCGTTCACACAGCTCCAGTTCAAGCGGCACCCGTGCGACGACACCGTCGACACCCCAAAAATAATTCGGACGGAATTACTCAATACTGAAGAGTAGACAAAGTAAAAATATTAAGCTTCATTTAATTTTAGTTGTTCGTGTTGCTCGTTTTTTTAGCATGCACTTGTTTTTTAGGGGCTAGGGGTTACGTGATTAGAACTGGAAAAATATTTCTTAGACGGCTTCAACGAAATTTAACTTTGAACCTGAGATTTAATCTGATACGTTCTACATCAAATTGCGGAATTCATTCATTCAACGAATCAATTATTATTATAGTTGATAGTATGACCTGTCACCTGTCTCACCTACTATCACACTGGCCAGTACAACAAACCGCGATCGCAGTATGGGCTGCTGGCTGAGCTGATTTTTTCTCGAGACTACAGCTATTAATGCTGTGTTTGGAAATTTTGGGAACCCAGCTACCCACTTAGCTGGTACACTGGTTTCGGGCTGAAATATGTGTGAGTGTGAATTGTGAACAGATTACCCATTTAAGGATGGATTCTAAAATTCACACGAATTCAAAATTAAGATGGTTGGTTTCCGCACCTTCCAAATGTTGCCTATGGTTGGTAGTAAATAAATTAGTAAAATTACCATAAGAAAATTGGTGGGAATTCAAACCTTCGCACCTAATGCTATTGTACCGACCAAGTCATCGAATTTATTTAACGTGTGCCATCCATGGCAATCATATCATAGGTCTGTAATTCAGTAGGCTACTAAGTCTGTCTGTACACGTACACTGCACTGCACTGTCTGTGTCTGTACACATTTTCGCTGTTGTACATTACATATAAATACAGTATGCAGCATACTGGCCATGCACTATAATATTATTAAGCACATCGTCATCATAAATGTCCTAAAATAATCCTAATCTATGTCTCAAAATATAACATTCGTAAATCGTAAAAAATCATAAGGGTTAAAAGATGGTATACAGAACTACCATTAACACAACCATAAAAGTACAAACAATGAACCATTTATCTACAAGCCGTACGGGGTTTTCATTGAAATACATACGTCGACCTGAGAATTAATTTTACGGTTACCACAGGCATGGCACTGCCAATTTAATTATCATGAAGTGTTAATTGTGCATTTATCTTTAATTTGCGCCTATAAACCTCATATTGGAAATAAAGCCATTTAAGAATACGTATGATTTTGCATTGCTTGTTTCACTTTTGCTCCGCCAGGGCGTGTACTTTTGCAAGAGGTTCATTAAAGGAAAATGTGACAAACAAGTAATAAACTATAATAATTATCTATTATGTGCAACAGCTGCAATTATAGAAAACAATGTAGGGTTTGAAGGGTAAAACCAAAGATTAGATACGTTAAATATTGTCAAGTTTATTATTCGTGTTTGAATGCGTTTTTGTTCTCTGTACTCTGTACATAAAATGAATGAATGGCGTAAATGAAAAAGTGTAAAAGCTTGGTCCATTATGGAAGGGCCCTTCAGCCAATGAAGTCGCCAAGTGTGTGCTGTACGATGAATTTTACTTTGTACTGAACGAAAAAGATCCGCATATTATGATTTAATTTGTACACTTTTATTTTCAAATTCAACTTCAAAAGCTCAGTGAAATAGTAAATCCGGAATAATAATTAAAATGTATGAACATTAAATGTTTCAAGTTTTATTTCAGTACACAGAACTGTCTTCTAAATTGTCTTCGTCGGAATCACCATAGCCTTCTCCATTGTCGAAATAATTTGCCGCGTAGTCGTTTCCTTCGTCCAGTTCCTCATCAATTTCCTCCTCTTCCTCATCATTATCCTGATTCATTTTCTCTTCATCATCTTCTTTTTCTTCCGTTTTATCTCTTTTCGGCTTTTTAGCAAGGGGCTCTTCATCATCTTCTTCGTCCTCTTTTTCATCTTCCTTATCCGGCATTGCAGCTAGTTTCTCCAAAGCTCGCTTAGCTTTCATTTCCATGGCTAATGCTGAAGACCTTTGGGATTTCTTATCCTTTCTTGATTTTTGAGGTCCTAATTCGCTTGGAAGTCTCCTTGGATCCACTTGATACGTTAGGATATCTTTGAGCTTCAAAGGGGCACTGTACCGATCAGAGTACCTCTCTACTATGAAGCCGGTGGGTACTTGATGACAGCTAATTGGCTTCACAGCAAAGTTACTCATCATATGTTGAGACATTTCGTTAAATTTAGGAACGAAACTGTTTAGCACAGGTGTTAGTGGTAAAGGAGGATTGCACGGCGGATACAAAGGTGGTATAGTGGGCACTAAGTCCACTTTTTGAGGAGAAGCAGTCCCTCTGCCCCTGCCCCTTCCTTGACTCATCACTCAGCTCTGGCACTCGACAGCACAATCAACAATTATTATAAAACGGTCGTCTACTCCACAGCAACGCTGATAGATGTTTTTTGGTGACTAACTATAGTAACTTCTTCAGTCTCGGAACTCTGGAATTGGTCTGGGTCGTATATTACTTTGAGGAGCAGAGAACAGCTTGGACACGTCGCAACTTCTTCCCCGCTAATTAGTTCGTCCTAAAAAAATGTTAGTTTCATAAGAATTAGAAGCTCTCAATAAGTCAATGATAAAACTTTATTAGCCATAGGGTAGGGTCGGGTAACTGTGGTAGGTCCGATAACTGTGGTAGCGACAGTTTTCACCAGGAAAACATCAGAACTGACAGTAAAAGAATACCTTGCATCGAAGAACAGGGTTCCCTCTTCTATTCAAGAAATTTCTTTACTGTCAGTTCTGATGTTTTCCTGGTGAAAACTGTCGCTACCACAGTTATCGGACCTACCACAGTTACCCGACCCTACCTTACTCTGGGAGCAACTAAATTGATTTTCAAGACGTTGCTTGTCTCAAAAGTGAAAATGACAAATAAAGAAGTTTCTTATTGGGCCCTAAAAATAATAAAACAAGAAGTTTTGAAATGAAATAAATGGTTGTTTTGTGTTAAATAAAGTTCCACAATTAAAGTTTAAAAAATAAAATAAAGAAATGAAATAAAGTAATTGATTGCTGAAGGACTATAATATATTAAAGCAACGAGGGAAACACAAAATTGAAGGAACTAATAACTCTTGTTTCGTCACTCGCTACTTTAAATTATTTCCAACTAACAACAACCAATTACCTCGCTTCAAATCACGGATGACAGAGTTTCATGTTGTATTCTTTTTATGCACCATAAACGTCTCGCCCTATTTTTTTGAAAACCAATTTAATTAATGTCCCATTGTTTCCCTTCCCAAGTATTATTTTGTATGTCTGTAGGTAATTATAGTATCACACAAAGTTGCACAACAAGAAGTATGAAATAAGCCAAAACGAGTAAATATTAATGAATCATATATGTGAATATAGAAGAGACAGGTAACCAACAGTTTTAAACAAATATAACTTGATCCAGGATCTACAATATAACATGGTCACAGCGTATTCTTTTTAACAAATTGATATGATCACACATTTAAAATAAAGCACCACTAATGACTAAACTAATTCGAACTAAACGAAATGTCCATCAGCAATAGCACCCTACATGCTACGGGAAACGGCAAATCACTCCATCCGTAAATCTGTAAATCCGTACCGTAATTCTTATCCGTGCTTAATAAATTACCTTGGTTATGAGGAACCGATCGCCACATGGGCAGGGATAGTAGTACGTTTCTGTCTCTTCGTCCCACTCAAAGTCTTCAATTTCCACTTCGTCGTAATAAGATGTCATTTCATAGCCTGAATTACTGGATTTTAACTTAAATATCTAACCCAAAAAAAAATTAAATTCAAGACTACAAGAAAAGTATTCACGCAACCCCCAAATTTCAGGCACCCCGACGAACTTTGATCGTACACACAGACCGTCACGGCACGGCCACATGTACAGTAGTACAGTACGGACGTTTGCGTTTTGCGTTTGTAACAAAATCGCAGCATGATTTCAAAATATTGATTCCTGGCGCTTAGCCTCACGTGATCAGATCACTTTTCCGCATTACTACCACAGAGGTATATTAACATAGAGAAAGGACTCCTATCTCTTTGCATGTATTTTTCACCAGATCCCATGAATGAGTTTGTGCCTAGTCGGTTTACATTGCAGCAGGAATTAGCTGCAGTAGCGACGTCTTCATTTTTGGTAAGAACTACGTTTCCTTTGCTTTTCCCTTCTGCCGCATAGGCGAACAGATTGCATAGGGAGGGCGTGCACCAATGACGTCTGGATTTAGGGGAGGGAGAGTGGTATGACCTATTCAAACTTGTCGTTACTATGACGCTACATTGTAGATGCGCTAAACTAGGGGAGGGAAGAAGTAAAAACCTTCTTCTTAAACGTCATTGAAGGATGCACCCTGATACTTCTAGCCAGCAAGCCTTCACTTACTTAATCCTAAGCAGGGCTCAGTCTCGAGTCTGGATAAAAGACAGATGGCGTTTGTCCCCTGTCTGCCTTGCTTTTTACGGGGACTACTCTCTCTATGTTAATATACCTCTGTGATTACTACGATATTACCAAAGTATGAATGGTCCATAAATAATGTTACTGAAATTATTACTATTTTTGGACCCACCCACCCCGATATCATCACTTGAGCATGGCGTGAACGGCTATCTCGTTAATAAAACCATTTTAGCTCCTTCATGAGCTACCGTGAACTGCCCGATACGCTGGTAGATGGTGGTGGTAAGCGTCTTGCAACATCATCGTAAGCGAAGTCCTCTTATTACGAGTAACACCTTACGAGTATTATGTACTTAATGCAATTAACAGATTTAAATAAACTCAACATCCGTCAACCGTGCTTACTGCTAAATGCTAAAAAAGCGTCATAAATAACTATAATAATCAACCGACTTCTTTCCTTCCCGTTCTAACTATCCTATCACAGCCCATTCCGTACAAACTCACCCGTCGTCGGTATTTTTGAATTTTTTTCGCGCAATAAGTGTATTGCTATTACAAGTGCAACGAGACTGTTGCCATTTTAGTGCTAACTTGAAAAAGGGAAGAATCCCGAAACGTCGTTCAAGCACATTAAGTTTTGAATCTGGATTTTCCTTTTGGTGAGTTATCCTAACCCTTCTTACTTACTACCCTACATTTTACCCTACCCTCTTTTTCAAATACGGTGCCCTCTTTATTACCCTTTTTTCCCTGCATTCTCATAACTTACCCAACCCTCTTTTTAAAATACTTTACCCTCTTTATTTACCCTACATATCGAACACACTCTCTTTTCATACTTAACAGCTATTTATGCCTGAAAAAAATTAAAATTAATTCACAAATGAAACCTCAGACATTAACGCCTTATAAATCTTTTTATAAAGTGCATGTATGCAAATATAATATATATAAAAAAAATATAGAAAAATATAATATCGAAAAATAATTCGAAATATAGGAATATTCTATATTTAATCCGTAAAAACCCTACATTTTATACCCTTTTTATTTTGTGTTCTGCAACCCTACAACCCCTCTTTTTTTCTTGTAAATAATTTTACCCTCTATTTTTCTTACCCTACATTTTTGAATTCAACCCAAAAACCTAACTTATTACCCTTTTTGTGTACCCTCTTTGTTTGGAGGGTGGGACCTTTGAGTCTTGGCCGATTTTGACTCCCACATTCACAAAAGACAACAGTGCACTGTTGTACTGCAGTGGTAGGAGACAATTTGAAGTTCCTGCAAAAATCTTGTGGAAACCGAAAATTCGGTTTATCATAAAAATACCTCACACCATAAAGCGACCCACTTTCAAATTGTGAACCTCAGCTTGAAATGCAGACAGCCTACATGATGGACCCATTTAGGGCCGAACACTAATGATGTCACTCAAATTAACGAAATTTTTGACCCACCCTCCTTGCCATCCTCGTAAGCATTGCTTGAGCAGCTATGTATAACATGCAGTGTTTTTGCAATGTGACATACCCTCTACATGGATTGAGTTATTTGTGTCCGGCCCCATTAGATAACAGTAACAGTAATAGGAGACAATTTGAAGTTCCCGCTAAAATCTTGTCGAAACTGAAAATTCGGTTTTTAGACCGGTCACTCACTGAAAATAGGTTCAAATAATACGTCATTAGAACGGCAATGATTAGAAGAATAAAACTGCATTCGAGTTCAGCGAGATATTTAAACACTTTAAGAAATTTCAATAAAAAACCAGTTTTTTTTGTGAAAATTTGGGCGAATTTTTGAAAATTCCGTCTGAAAAGTGTTGTATGGGCTAAAAGTGACAAATGAATCCCCCAATGTTTCTATTTTTTCAAGGGCTTTAAAATAAGCTATAATTCGTCAAAATCGGTCAAGTATTTCAAAAGTGTTTCAAATTATGTAAATAGGTAGAAATAAATATTAATCTTAAGGGTACATTTTTGTTCAAATACTTACTTCAATTGAAAGATTTTTTTGCAAGGCTATATTACTATAGCGTTAATTTGAGCATGGGAAAACTTCACTAATAGTCAACGAAACTGACTCCTTAGTGAGATTGTGTACAATGAAATTGTATAAAATTAACATCTGTTTTATTACGAAGAAATGGAAGAAACATTAGATGATAATCATTTATTGAAAATTGAAATGAATTGTCCAGTTTAAAAGTAATTCAAATTTAATTGACTAATAATCCCGAAGCTCAAACTGAAAAATGTGTAAGTAGGCAGAAATATACCAAAAAGTTTGAAGTTTCATATATAATATTGTTTTGGAAGGGACAGATGATTCATTCAATTTTAAGAATATACAAGAGTGTACTCCCACATGGATCACTGTGCAGCGTAGCTTTCGCCGTGCTTCGTTTTAATTCTCTCAAAACCAAGTCGAAGTACTTTTAACAATTAGTATGTATATATATAATTTAGGGAATTAGTAGCAATCTAATAAACATATGACATAAGTTTCTCTTCTCAAAATTTTAGAATTCATAATCTGGTGCAGTAATAGTATAGAATACTCCTCGAATGAACTTTAATGCAAGCTGAGGCTCAAAATGCATTATTGTATCTAATATTTTCAGATTGATTTAATTTTTTATGTTGTAGCTCAGTGTTTTACATTCAAAATGATGATAAAATATATGCCATCAAAATACAGATGGGGAAAGCCTTCAAAGTTGCCGTGCCCATGAGTGTCAATGGAGCATACAGGCAACATAGCAGAGCAAATAGCAATGCTCCGTGGGCACAATGAGACCGTTGCGAGTCGCTTCTATTACGTCCGATTTTGCCAAAATACTACTACTACACTACCTAGGTACTTATACCTTACTTATACTTGATAGGTAAAGTACAATTCCAACTTGAATAGTAGGCAACTATTTTTTAATATATGTATTATTTAATTAAGCGTTTAGGTAAATAATTTCGAACGAACATTTTACCTCGAAACTGAATTGGAGTAAATTGCACGAAATTATCAAATGTTAGGTAATTTCTGGGAATGAGTAAATGGGTAATATTCTGGTAAAGCCGATGGGCATCATTAATTTTGTAGCAGTGGATAAAAAGAAAGACTTTTTTTTTGGAAGAAGGATTAAAGTTACTTCACATGCCACACACTTCACTCTTTGTCTTGCATGCAGTGAATTTCTTCAAAAACCACGTAGGTAGGTATTTACTTACCTTATTTATATCCGAACCACGGCGATAGATCAGACTGCACCAAATGATTTATATTTTGAAGAACGCAGTCAACAGATATGCAATTAAGTAGCTCAGATTCTGCAACACAGTATTCGACAACTTAATGAGCAAAACAACTAGCGCGATGAGCCATATTATTTTTAAAAAAATTATGTAGATAGGTAGGAATTACTTCCGTAGTCACAACAAATTAAAGAACCTGCAGCTGCGCTTCTTGTACCGTCACTAACGGAAACAATAATAAGCAGAAAATCTTGAAATGTTTCTTACAATTCAACGTCTTCAATTTATTGCGAATGCATGCTATACGCTCTGCTGTATCCGGTTTAAAATTATAAGTTCGGATTAATAGGGAGTCGTGACCTCGAGCGCTCATCCTGCCTCTCACCTGCCCATTCATGTGCCAATGGAAAGACTAGTGTGGATTTAATGCAATGCGTAAATTGGCGTATGCATCTGATGGAATTTAAGTAATGCAGACATGTTTATTATGTTCATAGAAATTTATTCAAAATATAATTATATTGAATACACTGCAATGAGTCACTACTAGGTAATCAAATAAATCACATTCGGATTCAAAACTTAAAATAACCAAAAGTATAACGATTCAATATTAAAATCAAAATCAGGTGTGATGTGGCACGCAGACATAAGTGAAATATTAAAATTAACAAACGTGTGGCACATTTTATACACTAAGGTAAAGGGTACATTTTTTTTTAGATTACATGCACAGATTAGAATAGGTTATTAGATGTTGCACTTAACAATGATTAAACATAAAGGCATTTTTAACAATCAGTAAAATCAGGAGGTAAATCGTATCTTGTAATAATAATTATTGTATATTGCGAGTATCAAAGTTAAATAAATAAGTTATTCACACACCAGAAAGATAATTACCGTATTAAGGAATGCCTTTGTTGACAAGTAATGAAGCTATTGCAATGTGCTATTATTATTATTCCTGACATATTTACACATATTGTTATATTTACAATACACATTAAACGGGGATCCTAGCACTAGTTTACATATTACGTATATAAACATACATAATAATTTTTGGCTAAGAGAGACATATCATTACAACTTTTAAACAGCTAATTATCCGATAGTAATAACAACTGATGTTGTTGGACAGTAAATAATCTAATAATATAGATACATTAATGTAAATTATACTTATTAGTTTTTCGAAACCGCACAAAACACAGTATTAAATATATATATACACTTATAAAATAACTTACAACAACATAATAATAATTATGTAACAATCAATAATGTTGTTCCGAGATGCAGAAAACACAGGTTTTGTCACTAAAGTACATTTTGTATCGATCATGCAACTATAACAGTATATTGTCTGGATTTGCGCCTACTTCCAAACTGACTTACGTACGCATATAGTCTCTATAAACCCAGTCTATATATATACACGGTACTGAGCGTATATTATTAAAATTACTAATCCTAAAAGAGCGTATACCATAATTAATGACTTGATAGAACAGGACTTTAGTTCTTTAAGGCTGTACGCAGGATTTTAAGTATACAAAATATCATCAGAACGGTACGATAAACAAGGACGTACGTGCACACATGAAAAATTGTATAGTACTCGAAAAAAGTATTTAAAATTGTACGACTTAAAATCACATATGCCGATGAGTAAAAGACATAATCATCCAGTGACTATTCATTATATGACAGTATAAATATATGTATTGTACAGGTAGTTAAATTAACAAACGAGAATAAAATAATTTGGTTCTATTTCATTTAGACTTCAACCATTGTGGAGGGTGGTAAAGCTAATGGCGTTTGTGACTTTAGAGGTCCACTGTAAATTTCAGAAATTTCAACTGCGTCATGATGCTGCTCATGATTGAGGTAATAATGGGCCATGACTGCCTCATGATGAGATGTAACGCTTAGATATCGCTCAAAGGTGTCGTCTTCCCCATCTTCTAGCTCAAAAAGAGAGGGTCGTCGGCTCAGGTTATTGTCTGATAGGTAATGGACGGAATCCCTAAAAAATATAAAGGTAATTTTAAATAAACATCACTATTTTATTAACACTTCAAAAACCAACGTTAAATATTATCACATAATTATAAATTATTTATTTGTAACTTTTTAAAGCGAATTTTACTGCATATTACTCACCGGTTTTCAATGTTAAGGGTAAATCCGATATTGACTTTATTTCGGATGGATGGCTTTCTTGAAACACATGAAAGCTCCAATGGAGCCTCGAGGTCCAAATCTTAATAAAAAAAAGAATAAAATATCTATCAACTTACAGTTACAATTCGTCCCGTATTTTACAGCAACACATTACGCCTCATAATTTGAGTACTGTTGTTCCTAAAATTTCTTGATGCGTTTTCTATACACAAATTCTTACCGTCATTGTATTCGGTAAAATCCAACTGGCAGGTTAGTTTTGCAGAGTAAGCCGGTGAGAAATTGAACTTTGTCAAAGTTTGCGCCAAAAGGTGGATAACTGCTGCACTGAGAGTCTTTAAATTGTAAGTCAGTTTTGGTGCGGATTCTAATACCTTTAAACATAGCGCATATGCAATGTCAGCAGGGAGTATACATGGTAGAGACATCAGGGACAGAAGTCGGACGCTCTGGTGAGAAAATAACCAGTTTAAGAGTCCTTTGTTTCCTGACTCAATAGCATCTTGAAGGATGGACACTACCGTGTCTGGAAGACTGTCCAGCAAAGCAGCCTGCCATAAAATTTACAGATTAAAAACATATATTCACATCTACAAACGTAATATGTAATTCTATTAAAAACTCAACTCCGTCTTTGGAAAAGGCCCTGGAAATCTTACCTGTTTTTGTACTTTACACTGGTGACAGGACTCCTCAGACATAATTTTGTCATAATTTTTCGAATCCATCACTTCTAAATCATCATCTAAATTCATGGTCTTGGGATCCATGCAACTAGTGCAGCCTATCAAGTCATTGCGGGCAAGGAATCTAAGAGTGTCATCAAATCCTTGCTGACACATCTTTGACAAAATCTCTGGCTTTGGTGGGAAGAGAGTTCTGGAAAACCTATACAGGTTTTGTCTTGAAAGTTCAATTGAAGTGTTAGATAAATTAACCTGAATTTACAAAAGAAAAGATTCATTAATTTCACTGTACCAAATTTTAAATGTGGAATTCATTTTTAATTTTGCCAATAAATGTAGCCAAGGTATATTTTTCAAGGATTATTGGGAAGGAGGTTTCGTTTGGGATATGTAATATTACCTTCAACTGTACAATAGTAAAAAATACGATTTACAGTAAAGATACAAAGAGTATATGTAAAACATGCATGAAGGAAGTTAAGCAGTTCTCAGACAACAAAAAAGAATATATATATAGAGAAAAAATAACATGCAATCAATAATAATCATAATTAATGCAAACCTGGATCAGATTAACTGTCTTATCACGTGGACAAATATCCGACTCTCCACAAAATGGAGAGACAGTAATTGTATTTTCGTCAAGTATGGGAAGATTATCACTGTAGCACCCATCCATATAACGAACCCCTTGACATTTCGGAGGGAGCCACCCCGAAAAGATGGGAACAAAACCAGAACACAGAATTGCCTATGTCAATCAACAAACATGGCAAACACGACGTCAAAATACAGTGACCACCGTACGATACAAAACAATTTCAAATTACAAACATTGAAAACGTAAAGAACGCGTGAACAACTTTGGATGGGCTGCATCACACTTGTTTTTATATTACCAAATATGAACAAAAAAATACTTCAAAGCAAAATCAATTTTCAAACAAGCAAATTACCTAAGAAAAAGATTTTATCCAGATCAACATTCACTACTTTCATGTGATCCAGAATCAAATCTTAAGGAGCTTTTTCAGCTATAGCTACACTCTACATTAAGAACACACACAAAAAAAACTTATAAATATAAAACCCCGAAACCCAAGCCACCAAGAAATGTACCATCCCACATGCAAGATTAAAGATATTGTGCAAAAAAATAAAAGATAAAATTGAAACACACCAATCACCAAACCAAACATTCATTATTATACAATACTGACGACTTGACGTATATTTTGATTTCGGAGGACATCTGAATGACGGACACAAATATAAACCGTGTTTTCCCAATAATGAAGATTATTGAGATGGGACACGGAGACGGAGAGAAGACCAATTCATTTACAATTTACAAATAGGAGACGCTCGGAGAGTAAACAGAAATGAGCTTAATTTAAAGGTAATATTTATTTTCGTCGTGTGTTGTCAATGGGGAAAATTTTAGGAGATGGAGGAGTACGTTCCTAAGAAAATGGTGGACAGGATGGGTGATTGATTACCTTGACTGTCTAAAATATTCTTTTTTTTTGTATAATTTGGTATTTGAACTAACATGAAACAGATGACTAGTGTCATCGAGAGGACAAATGTCCGATTCACCACAAAAAGGATTTACAGTCACTGTGTGCTCATCAATAGCAGGACAATTGTCAGTGAATCCACCGTCTACATAACGTTCCCCACGGTAGACGGGCGGGACCAGTCCGGAGAAAATTGGGATGAAGGTTGAGCAGATTATAGCCTTTGTATTTATACACAAACATACCATTCCATATATTCCATTTAATGACATCAATCACTCATTTAGAGTCATAGGTCAAAGTCAATTCAAATCGTCATAAAACTTTATATATTAATCATATTAATTTTCTCTGTCAAATTATATGTGTATAGTACTTTTCACTGTGGTCGCAGAAAATTGTTATTATTAATTTTAGTTGAGTATATTTTCCTTACTAAGCTGGGAGTACATTTATTTTAACTAAAGCAATACTATACAAAAAATAGCAGTAACTTTATGTTATTTACATTGACTTTTATCCTTCAGTGTAGGGTTTGGTAGCTCTATAGTATACTTCCCTGTTTAATAATCATTAATTGTCATATCGTGATTACAAGTATGTACATACATATGAAAATATGAACAAATCTAGGTTGATAAGTACGTACAACTATTTTTATTCCGTATCCCATGCTAAGCTAGTAGATAAATCACTCACTATAACTCGTCCAAAATTATAAAATCAGTATTTACACGCCTCACGACTCTGCTTAAATTGCTTAGAATTATTTTTCAAACCCAAAACTACCGCAAATGAAGGCATATGGTTTCAAATCGAAAAAATTGTTGGCTCTTTGCATAACAAAGCATATAGTCATCTTGAGCAACCAACACGCATACGAGTCCTTAAGTCTATGTATTTATCTACTTATAGTGGTGTCCTTTAAAGGTGAGATGCAAGTAATTATATACTACATTATATATACATAAAAGCTAATGAACGTTAGTGCCCAATAGAATTATGAACTTCTCCAGGAATAGAATACAAGCAAGCTACTTGTAAGTACTACATGAATGAGAAAGCAATATATATCATAAACAGTATAACTATACACACACGTACAGCTAGTAAACCTATACTTATGGGCACCTAATATTTGTGTAATTACCAATCCATTTATCCTCCTACAAGGAAACCTTCGAATTTCCGGATTTAAAGGACTTAAAAAGTGTACAAAAATAACAGGATGTAAACAAAGGGTTAAAATCCAAAACATTTCTACTATCTTCCGTAGAAACAATAATAATCATTTGTTAGTACAGCTATAGGAGCACCTAACTCTGACGAAAGTAATTTAATGAAGGAAATGTCTACACGTGGCCAGGTACCGTAAACAAAGCATAACTGCAGACTGCAGATGCCATTATATTGTAAACAGAGGATTGAAAGACACATGCTTGCTTACATTTTACAATAACCTTGGAGTGAAAACATTAAAAAATTTCTAGCGTGAACAAAAAAAAATACGGGAGCACACGTTTACAGTGGTGATCTTCCTAATTTTCTAAACTACTGTTGCATATTTTATAGTGCACTCAAGAACAAGTCACTGAAACGTGGCCTTCATTTTATTCTCGATAAAACTCAATTTGTCTCCTCTATCCAGCAGTGTAAAATTCTATGGCAGATAAAGCAACTGCATAACCAAGTGAGCATCGGTTGACAGTTAGTTATATACGCTACCTCAACAGTTAAATACATTACTAGTTGGGGTCACTAGCATTTAAAAACTGATTCTACGCATTATTTTGGCGATAAAGGAATTCAAGATAGTAACTCTAAATTGCATGAATGTAATATAGTACCACTATAACAACTACTATCCTCCCTATGTAAATCCCATGCAACTAGTAAGCATACAACGATTACAACCATGTTAAAGTACCTCCCATTTTGTATGTATTGCTTATACAAACCCAAAATTGCACACCAGCTTCAATTATTATTAGTGTTTACCAACTAATCAATCATTACTGTAAAGTTTAGTGCATGCACCAACTACTACTACTACAACTACTGTACCCAGTGCACTTAGAAATTAATAGAAAATCAACCTATATGCCCTGCTATAAACTTTAAAAATAGTTTAAAATATCTTATCAACTATTAATCATTAAATGTTAGTAGAGTAAGCATTAAAAATATTATAAAAATAACAGCGTAAAAAAAGGTGATAAAAGCTATATAGTATATTTGAAATATTTTTCTTGTGTGCACTTAGTTAAACTTCAATAAAATGTGTATTAAAGATTCAAAAGCTTCATTCTCAAGTCCAAAATTGTTGTCAATATATATAACTAATATAAATACTTGTATAGGTAAGTTACTTTCGTAAACTCTACACACCTGAATTAGCTCATCTCTAGAGTTGAAATGCGACACAATCACGTTTTGCCGGTCATAAACTCGGGTCAAAGAAATGTGAAGTTTCCCGCTTACACGTATATGGGCATCTTCTGGTAATATCTGGAATTCAAAAATAATTAAAAATCATATAATTATATCATGGAGCATTTCATTAATTTTGCATATTATATTTCATTCTTTAAACTTAGAATTGAAAAAACAAGTTATAGTATCTGAACGAAAAAGCGCCGGTGCCGTATTTATAAGTAGTTGCTATCTATATTTTGGTTTGTTGCTCATAATACTTGATGTCTCTGATTTTGAGTGAGTTAAAAGCGCGATGATGTGCGTACACACTAATCAAACACTAAACATTTTGCGTGTACCCTACTTATTGACGTTTCTTTTGTATCTGGTCTCTCTCTACCTATGCTACCTACTATACACCTACTTCACGTTCAGGTTTTGAGCTTTGTTGAAGTTTTGAATAATAAAGTCTCAATCCCAATGAAATACAATATCAATACGTTTTATACAATCTCTCTATCACATTTATCAGAACGAAATAACGTTTACAGTCGGAAAAGGCTATTTCTGTTCCTTACATATATTTTTGTATCCGTATCAGTTATTTTGTTTGTAAAAGTTTGTAGTACATGATTGGAAAGAATGCTCCTTTCCGCAGAAGAAAGACTGAAGCCCTACTCAAGAAGGTAAATATTTGGATTTTCATGGAATTTGTGTGAAACAAACTACAAGAAGTTTTGAGTTAAAATCATTCATATTGGTTATTCCCCATAAGAAACAATCATATGATAAGGTGGTACGTGAAGAGCCCTATGTGTCAAACCCAACCTCTAAAAATCCTAAAAACATAGTACACAAGAAGATTATATGGGTAAATCGAAATTGAGTTGGATGATTCATTTTCACCACAATAATAATTATTGTTGGATGATCGACCTCTATTCGTCTTCATCCTATCATCCCCATAGGATGATATACCCCAAGGTGTGTTCCTCTTTGTCTTTCCTTAAATTCTCTCAAAGGTTTGACTCGTACGTACAGACAGTCCCAGTCCCCAATGGCACTCATAAAGCTGACACATAGGAACTCATCAAGTTTGAAAACTCGTGTGGCAGAGAGTATATACAAGGCAGAGGCACGAGGGACAAGGCGTACACAGGAAGGAGTGTACAGTACAGGGCGCATAGTAACTAAGGCTTTAAAGATGCTACTATATGCATTTGATGGCTTCCCAATGTGTTTCAAAGTCAATGTTATATATGAGTCTTAGTGGGATTTGAAGAGAGGACAAAAATGATGGGTTCTCTCTCGACTCTTCCATGTGTATTTATTTGCATGATGAGAGTGAGAAACCGCTGTTGGTTTGGTTCAAGACGTTCACGTTCACGGTGAAGCTACAGATATACCTAAGTATGTATGCCTGTGCAGCAAAGTGTAAACGACCCAAAATCTCATTTACTCTAGGAGTTCTAGGACTCACACGTGTACGAGAGGATGACTGCTTAGCATAAAACAGAAGATAGCTATTCTCTGATATCCTTCCTCAAAGCCACGTCTACTGCACTGCTTAGAGGTCTTTTAAAACCTAGCTTCAATGCCCATACACAAAGTTGACTGACCCCTTTCCTCTTTCTTCTCAACTAGGAATCTAGATGTAACCTTTTGTTCACGCACAATCCGGTCACCACACAACAATAATCCACATTCATTTCCCTATCTTTTAGCATCAGCCGGCACATGAACACGCAGGTGGTGGTGGTGGTTCTTTGCTTTTTCCTCCGTTTTTATTCCTCGTCATCCTCGTGGTGAGTTACAATCTCAATCTCGCCCATAGCCTCCTTAAATGAGACATTTCCTACTGCTTATGCTCATCAGCCATTTTTTCATGTTGTATTTAAAACTTACTTTATTTAGTCCGTCTCGAAGGATCTTGCTAATGTTGAAGGAGGGGCTGAAGGGTCCGAGTGTTTTGGATCTTGCTAGCGTTGCAATCCTCAGAACATCTTTCGTAACTTGTCCTGGAAAACAAAAAAAAAAGTGAGTTACACACATGAATTCTTCCGTTATTATATTACGAATAATATTTTATACACAACAATATTTATAAGTTACAAAGATATTTTTTCGAAGACATAATATTATGTACAACTAGTCATAAATTACTATTTCTTCCTCCTCTCTTGCCAACCTATTATTTCCTTAAACGAAATAAGCAGTTTTTTTTCACCATATGAGAAATAGGTTGGAACGTGTATTTCTATGAAGAGAGTAAATATAAACGATTGTTTTGAATTCCTACTAACGCATACATACATTCACAAACATAACCTTACGTGTAATTTTTATAACAGCAATAATTATTACAGTATTATAGCATTTAGATTCATAACTTTCTAAGTCGACTCATTAATACCGGTAGTTTGTTTAAATTCAGACCCACACAGCACCAGGAGTATACAGTTCATATAGTATTGTTTAGTTCTCATCAGAGGAGCAGTGAGGTTTTTCCTGTATTAATTAGCGAACATTATTGTGGTCGGAACACTCACTCCAATTTTCATCAGACAATGCCCTATTCAACCCTCGGTCAGTTTCTGTTATACCGTCAACCGTGCAAAGTAATCTCCAATGCAGAGCACCGTACAAGATCCATTCACGTACGTATGCACACGCACTGAGCAGGCAGAGCTCACAGGTAAGTAAATATTACAGCAGTTAATAAAGGATTCGCTTTCGCTTAAATCTTTTCATTGTGTGCCGTAACAAGGGAAACATTTCCATTATTATCCTCATAATATATCCTGACAAGCACTTCATTTCGAAACAATAACCCAGCCGCCTTAAATAGTAGCAGGGAAAAATCAGAAAGTATGGAGAAATCATCAGTACAATAATAATTATAAACTCATAATGCACCTAGGTACGTCCGCAAATACTTGAGGTACCAGTTGAAAATAGTGGAATTTTCCGATGACATGACATCACTAACTTATTTCAAAAAACTGGCTAGGGAGCTGAGAGTGTGGAGTATATCCACAACACAACGCAATTACAAAATCCCTTTAACTGGACAACAAATGCAAAAATACTGGACGGAATAAATAAGCTCTAGAATAGGACGTACACGTACCAATTACATCTTGTATGACATGTAGCATGCGATACGTCATGTGACTAGTTCAAGGCCAAAGCATATTTTTTTTGCGTATCGCTATACTCTTCTAAAACAAATACAACTCGTGTCATTCCATAGTATTTCTACAAGTATGACTGATCTTTTCCAGATCTTTCTCTGTTTTCGTTCCTGTACTCAAGGCTACTCAAGAACACTGGAATAATTATAACAGTTTTCCAGCTGTGGAAGCTCGAGACTCAGCTCAAGGGATATTTTTGTTTTTTTTTTGTGTAAAATTAAACTTGTTTGGTTTGATGAAAATAACAACAAGACGAAATTCTTGAATGAATAGCATCAACGTTTACAAGATTATTCATCAGTAGGACAAAAATATGTACCACATTAATTATTATGTCTTTCCATTCCAAGCAACTGTCTCCTAGACTCCATTATATTTTAATAGCATTTATATAGCACACACAAAATAACGCAAGGGGAGATCATCAATGCTGCACACAGTAAGTCAAATTTTAGAAGGGATTTTAGTATTCTCGTTACGCAATTACTCCATTTGACTACGTGGAGTACAGAGATAGCGGAGGAGACATAGTAGCGCAGAGGCAGGGTTTGCCATTTTTACTTTACCCCCTATGCATACTAATCAACGTACGTACTAGGTAGGTACTGACGTCCCAAATATATTCCATTTAGTATACACAGTTATGACACCACATCTCTCTTAATCCCAAGGTCTCTCTCTCTTCTCATTCCTTTTGCCATGTTGCTGTAGTCAGAAACCCCAACGAAACCGTGGTTGAAGAGATTCAGCATGGCATGGGAAAAAATAAATTAAGTAGACATCTCGTGTAGCTAGAATTGGCAACAACATGATAGTGGAGTGACTCTGTATTCTCTTTCCATTTAATTTGACTATATTCCATCTCTACTAACTACTCCCTCCCTCACCATAATACAATCCCTATAGCCAGACCAAACCAACGGAGTATACAGATGAGATATCGAGCAACGCATCGTCATCCTCATCCTCATCGTCAGGCATCATACGAGCAAACAAGAATTTTTTCTGTTGGATTGTGTGTCTCTTCTCTGTACATACTGTACATACCTCGTGCCTGCTGATCCAAGATTATATACTTATCAACATGGAAAGTTCCAGCGCAGTGGCGCGACGACGACGGCCCCATTTACAAATCTTCCAAATGTAATTGGTAAGATACTGAGGCGTGGAATGCCACCTCCAAAATCTTAACTGAAGGCATTCACACAGATACAGAGTCGCGTCATCATCGTTCAAGAACTGGGAAGCAAATGCGTAATAAGTACACAGATAAATATATTATAGATACATACGAAGGAACACAAAGCCAACCACCTTGAATAAGACTGCGTACACACACATTTACACAGATTCCTCTCTTTCCCTTTCCTTCACACACCATTGCCCATTGCATTACCAACGTTTTTCGTTTAAGATGTAAAGTCTCGGAGTGCGAGTGTTCCACCACGACTTCATTCTTGGATATAAGGTAAACAAGGTACGCACACATGTATAATATGTATATCAGAGTAATAAAGTTTACTGTCGTTGGACGGAGAGAAGTGTATAGGAGACAGCTTTGCTTTGCCTTCATTATGTTAAGGTTAGTTTGACTATAAGCCCAAAATTGTGAATCATCGCCAATATTTTACATGTTTACCATCTGCTGTATCGTACAAGTTCAGACCTTCAGACACGAAAAGTATTCCTTAAATTGTATACATCTATACCTACCCACTTGCACGTCATTGATCCCCAAAACTTTTGTTAGCAGTAAACCCGATGAATATCAACCTCTGGCACTATTTATTTTTGACTACTACTCCTCTCATTTGGGTTTGTCGTATTTTGGAATAGAATTCCAAATAAAGCAAAAAGTATACTTGGTAATGGTTCTAAAAGCTAAAAGCCACGTATGTGGGTCGCAGAAAATATTGACACTACATAAACGTTACTGTAGCTCCTTCAACATAAAGAGATAGATGTGTTTACAAGTTAATGAATAATCTACTAGCTACTAAAAGGAAGCTTCCTCGCTTTATCTACCACACTACAAGCCACAAAACTATTTTTAGTTGAAGGCATCATATGAACCTCTGTATGTAGCCCTAATTATTATGCAATTAATTAATATATTATTACCTATAAATATTAATCAAACTAAATATGTATAAATTCTCAGTGTCTCGAAGAAATCGAACCACGTATACAGCATGAAAATTAATTGTGCATATAAATTCCCACCGAACAGACAGCATCTTAACTCTTCAGCCGCTCTCCGGTGGAACAAGACAAAGACAAGCGACAATGGCAGGAAGGGAAGAGGTTATAATTACTCAGAAATTATGCACACAAGACGACTGAAGAAGGAAGTTAAGCCCTACTTAACTTTTTAACTCTCATTTAATTAAGTTCTTGCGTGTGTCAATGAAGAACTGAGTAATCTACAAATTGTAAATACGTGCATTTGCTATTGATGTGGCTACACACACGCAGGGTATACTGTGTAATTTCAAATGCAAATTCAGCTCACCCATGATTCCATCAAGATTGAACATGGCAAGACGAAGACTAACTTGTAAGCTGGAAATATACAATATGATATTTAATTAATTATGTTTTGGGATGAAAGGTCTGATTGATGAGAGCTATAATATGAGCTGATTTACTTAAAATGCTGATACGAATATACTTATATCTACCAATTTTAGGACTTGGTCGTGCATGCTACTAGAGTGAGTTGTGCGAATGATAGATAATACCTTGAAGTAAATAAATTCTACGCTCTCTGAGGAAATGATTAATTTTAGAGGTTTGGCATGGGCTGTAACCTATAGTAACAACAACTACTTAAGATCAAGCTAATGGCAATTGGCTAATTTATTTTTGCACAGTTTTGTTCAATCCGTTGAATGAGATAAGCAGGGAATATTTCTTTATAAATATTTCATATATATTATCGTACGACTTCGACCCATTACCGACAGTCAGTACAGTAATAATGATTATATACGTTTCGAATTTGAATCTCTGCAGGTACTGTACATAATATGTAGTTATTACTACAGACAGATGACCACACGAGGGTACATACAGTTACGGAGATACTGTCAGTACGTAGTACCTACATTAACTATTGCGACATCACTTTTGAAACTGAAATAACACAGACAGGTTTACAGGACCATGTCTGATTCTACTATTCTCTGTTTACTAGGATCATTACATACATGTGTCCGTCCTAGAAAAACCTTTGATAAAATTAAACAAGAACTTCATCTGTCTGTACTGTGCAGAGGCAGCCTACCAACACCAACGCCAACCAACAACCCCTTATCTATTGCAACTTCTTCCTTCAGTCCTTATACAGTCGCACGCAATTCAATTGCTCCTCTCAACAGTTCATTCATATCTGTCGTCTGTATCTTAAATATATAAAATATTATTGTTATTTTAGGTTGATAACCATTTTAGTGGAGTAAGTATATGGACGTGAGGCAAATAATACATTTAACTTCTTTTGAACCCCCTTCACGCTTGCGTTTAGACAGCATATAGTTTGTCCTAAGCCCATGTCCCTGACTATGACTATACCGACCATAGTGCGGATACCCTAATACCTACTAAATTATAATATTTTTTTTAAGACTTAAGACACACGCATGGGCATATAATATGCCTCTATAGTTATGGACTGATGGTCATCATCTCTGAAGCGGATACGTCACAATCACAAACAAGAGCAACCACAACAGTTGTTGTTAAAAGTTGGTAGAGAGAAAAACACGCCAGAAAAAAAAATTATCAAGAGTAAAAATTCAACAACCTCTAACTCTGCAAATATATTATACTCACACTGCAAAAGTCCAAAACAACTTGAAGACATAATACGTCCTCCATGGCCAACAAAGATTCTGGACAACCTTTACTACTACTCACTACTCGTTCTGTAACCGATAATTGTACAATAGTGTACACATATTATGGTGATCATGGAATTAACAATGAGTATGTACCGTAGTAGCCGTCCAACCCATTTAAGTATATACAAAATACTTGTTTGCTACGTATATTTCCTTTTCCGCTTGCCTACTACATATTATTGTATTTAGAAGGTATTAACACCTAATACGACGTCTGCGTCAGTATGTAAATAATAATTTAATTACGTATCAATGTAGAAGGCAAATATATTACTATTATCCTCACGCAAACTGTGTTAGGCAATGTGATACGGGGTAGTTCCGACTATATTTTTAGCAGACCAGACAGTGACAGTTATACATGTACACTTTGAGCCATATCACGTACATATATCAGATTTACAGCAACGTTCTACGTCGTCTGTTGCATGATTTACGCTTCAAAACTTATATTTAATTATACATAACATAAGTACATAACACATTTTCTAAATGGGTGTAAATTCACTCAGACAAGCATATACGTGTCAAAACTGATAAAACCTTGTCAATTGACTACCCACAATTCAACTGGTATTTTATTTTTATTAGGGTTTTAAGTCTATCGATTTTGCTTCTTCTCAATCCATATCATGGAAGTTGTAAAATGGAAAAAAGTTAGTAAATTAGTTGTATTTGTATGAAATAAAGAGATATTCTTAAAACTAGTTCGATCGTAATGCGTACATGTTTACTATATATATCTTACGTATGAAAAATTAAATTAAGAATGAAAGCATATAAAACTTATAAATGACCGACATGTTTTGTGGGAGTATGGAATTTGATGATGGAATCGTCTTATTATTGGCTTAGGCTTGGACGCGTGATACGAAAGTTTATCCTTGCAAATCCTATACAATATTACTTGTTGACCTCTACTCCGAGTAAGCATAAAATATATAGTGAATATATTTGTGTACATCGTTCCCATACATACTATACTTATACTGTACGACTGAATATTTTCATTTTAGCCTTTTTTTAAAAAGTAATACAGACTGTAGCGCTATAACGCTACCGTATTGTTTATATACCTCTTTCACCCACACGCAAACTTGGAACACAACATCTAACATTCAAATCCATTGTGTGAACTGTGCACATATTATTTTACATTTAGAGGTTCACTCACTCGTCATGTATGAACGTCATATGATTAATTACATTAATAGGCATGTACATAATATGCACATTTTAAGGACGCTTGCATTATTTAATTATTCAGTACCTATTTTTGTGAGGAGAGAACATTGGGTACTATACACATGTATAGCTTTCCAACAGCCAATAATTTGGATATTTAATATACTTAAGCAAAGCACGCTGGCCGCTGGGCTAAACTGCCAGAATTTTAGCTACTGTATTTTCTTTTAAATTTCATTTTTGGACACTATAAGACACGTTCTTTGTTACATATTATATTGCACAACATATGTGAGTGAGACTCAGTTTTCATTCTTCATTCAAAGTTGGGACTCAAGTGCATGTATTATTAAGGTTTTAGGATGAAAGAAAAAACCAACGGTTGAAATAACATCATGTCTGATACTGCATAAGTTGGACTCAAAATACGAGAGATAGAGGACTATAGAGCACTTATAAAATAATAGCATTACATCATGTACAGATAATACTGTGAGGATCAGCAGTACGGATAAAAAGTATGAATTAAAACGATGACTACTACAACTATCCAACAGCCAGCTGTCATTCAACGTGTCTTCCGTATGTATAACTCAATCCCAAATTTTCTGACGTGTCCTGTCCAAACCCTCCAAACTACAGTTGACAGTCACTAATACAAATAGTAGTAGCAACGTCTGCACTTATTTTGCGATGGACAAGTTTACTTGAATTGAAAATTGTCACCGTAATAAACTTCACTTGAAATTTGGACAAAATTAATACAAAACGAGAGCCGCCACTTAGTCTCTAGTTTTTAATTTAGAATGAGCTGATTATATTATAGTTTTATGTACAATTTTTATTCAAGCCGTACAACCACCCTCTGTACTTTAGTACTATGGAACCCCAGTCAACTTGAACGTTTAAAGGGGGATGAGGAATATCCTTGTTTCAAGTACTAATAATAAAAATATGATGATGATGGGAGCTATAGATCCATTCCATTCATCATGGACTGGACTCAAAAAGTACTTGACCTATCACTAAGTAAGCTTCGTATAATTTTATTGTTATTACAATTAAAAAAAGTGAAGGATACAAAGGTAGGTACGAGAGAGTCAACAAATCAATAATCAATACAATATAAAAAATCAACACAAAGGCACACTTTATTAATACAGATTATATTGATAGGTTATTGTAATTTATTATTGTAGGTAGATGTAGTTCCTACTGGCGAGCAAATAAAGTTTATTAATTCAAATGCTAATTTTTTTCCCCAGTAGCTGTCAATTCCCCATCAAGTACACTACAATTTACAACACAACTGTTAATTGTAAACAAGTTGTGTCATGTCAATTATTGTAGGATATATAGATATAGATACATTTGGTTTTTCAGAGATACTTGACTCATACGTTATGCATCCAATATTCCAAAGGCCACAATTTAATCAACGTATAATTATAGATTTTCCTTTTTGCTCTTTTGCCTTTTGATCCCATCATCCCAAATCTACAAAAATGTCCAATAGTAGGATTTCCATTGCTATTGCTAGTAAATTTAAATACGATGACGATGATTTACTGTCGTTTCATGGCCAAGCGGAAAAGATTCGAAACAAAATATTTTTAAAATTAATTATGATTAAAAACATTCGAGTTCAACGGTTACATTCCTATGCAATGTACAGTTTGGTTGAAACCGTGTTTTAATACTATTTACATACGTGCAAGATTAGACGCTAACGTAATTTAAAGTGCATCACTGGGATGAGCTTGTCTCATGATTATGACAATTTCTCCTAGGTTGGACTTGCTATATAGGAATACGGTTTGAATTATTATATGACTCTGGTAGGATGGGCCACCTTAAACTAATCGTAAGTCGTTTTGGTGTCCCAATTCTTTTTCATGTTATTTTACACTTTGAAATGAAATGTTCAACTACTACACACTACCTAGGTACTTTACCAGATGCTAAAATAGGAACTTTTGGAGAGGGCGAAGACGTTTCTCAAAAATGCCAAAGGCTGTGTAATACTCGGTGGATTTTATGAACTATCGGACTGTCGTCCACAGTTTCTCTCACACACCCCTATTATACTAGATCATAAAATACTACGAAAGCTTTCCACCCACAAGCCCCGCACTATAGTCCTGGCATTGACCGAGACGATTCAGAATAATACTATAATATATCTAACTTTACTTGCATATACATTCTTGTACACATACTCTCCACGTATGTAGTAATATACAATGGCAATGAATCTTCCAGTTTCAAAAATCTCAAAACTACCACGTGAACGAAGATATTACACTATTACTGTAATATATGTTTTTGGAGGATGTAATCTATGAATATGATTAAAGACACTCCGCATATATTATGCTCTGGCTTGTGGCTCTCTGTGGCAAAAAGAAAATCATATATTCCTCTGGAAAAGTTTTAGTAGGCAGTATACAACTGCACACTATTGTTAAATTTCGGTGCAATGTTAATATAAAATGTTTGAATGGGCCCGTATATGGTTTTCACTTACATTTCATGACGCATTCAAATTTTACAATAATAGAAATTGGAATAAGTGCCTCTAAAACTGAGAACGAGAACTACACTTTGTAGGCACATACCGTATATATGCTATGTAGGTACCATTAATCATATATAGGTATATAGCAGAGTATGTACTCAACATACATACCTGCAATTTTATTCCGCTCTTTGTTCCCAAAAGCCAGTCTCAGAAAATGGTACCAAGTACCAACTGTTCCCTTCTACAGACTCGAATAATAAGGAGACAAGAGACAACGATGCATGCTTGCTTCTAAAATTTAATGTTCTAGCATCTTCTACATAAATGTTATAAGTCGTTATTATTTACTGCTACTGGGCCACTACTAAAAAGCTTTCACCGTCGTCACAGGCGTGTGTTGCAACTAGGTAGGTTCTACAAAGTAGGTAGGTACTTGTATTCAAATTTCAAATTCAATGCTGGCATAGGTAGGTGGCCAATTCCTATCCCATGCATAAACACACCACCGTCTTCCAGATTTTTCCAAAGACAAGCCATCAAAGCAAGTACTACAAAAATCTAATCTTACAAAATGATGGTTTTTAAGGAACCATGAAAATGTGTCCGCTATAATAATATGCTCTAGCTGTAAATGTTTTTTACTTTACTTATTCTTATTTTTTATAGGCAGGGTTGCTCAACACCCTATGACTATTTACGGGAATAAGAAAAAATTAGTGGCCATTAGCAGTCAGCAGCAACGAGAATCCTAAATTGCATGCACATTTTTCATTAAATGGGACTGTCAACATCAACATGGGTAGCAGTTCATTCTCATTTTTTATACAAACTATTAAATACTTAAGAATTAGAATGCAGAAAAAAAAGATTCTTTATACTTGATAGTGACGGCCTTCTGGTGATTGTACGTCATGCAGTTCTCGAGACATAATAAACTTTGCTTTTGTTAATTAATTTAGAGCAGTAAAAAAAAAGAAGATACATAAGTATGCACGCCGGAGTTCAAAATAAGCAAGGAGATAAAGATAAATCATGACATGGAAAATAGCTCAAAATACCTACATATTTTCTTTCTTGAGTGTGTGAGATACATGAGAATCCTGTACATTATTGTATAGTGTTGTAAAGTTAGGTATAGGTACTTAGGTCTTTTTATAATGTTGTGCTTCCCCGTGCCGTGCGCTCTGTATTATTGAATCCTACACGTCAGAAAGATATTACAGAAATTTCTAGATAACTTTTTTTAATTCAAAATTTAAACACCATCACTGACTACAGTGACGACGTACTTCATCAAAATAATGTTATTTACTCTGACGAAGAGCGATAATGGAAAAAAGTTAATGGAGGGAATGCACAAGATTGTACGTGTAATGGCAAAAAACACTTAGAACAATATAATATGATAGAAACCAGATACTGGAGTGCACATTCAGAGACTGGATATGTACATGGAAAAGAATCAAATGAAGGGAAAATCTTGAGGAAGGCAGCCGACTTTGAAGGAAAAAAAAGAAATACCTTCACATGAAACAGCTGGGGATAAAAATAGAATTTTGGAATGATTCCAACAATTTTTGGGATTCCATTCACGAAATGCATCCACGATTACTTTTTAATTCCAAAAGGACTCAAATGAACCTGAACTCATAGTGACTTTGAGGTATATGTTCCTTTAAAAAAATGTGCCGTTTTCATATCGAATCAAACTGACAATAGTGACAATGGACAAAGTAGAATTGTCTGTTGGTAGATAGAATTAAATTCATGCGCCAACAGTATCAAGCCCTCCAGTATTTTTTGACATTTATGCTGGAATCATGGAACTACATTAACCTCAAGACGTATCATCAAGCCTACTTACATACTTATTAAAATGCGTGACCACCAAGCTGGCAGAGCTAATACAAGCCCGATGGATTCTATTCTACAATATCAGTCTACCTACGAAGGCACATGTAGTTGAGTTTAACCCCTGACGTTACTGTCTTTGTAAAAAAGTAGTTCTTAAACACTGCAACACGAGGTCTTGTCAAGAAGTACAAACGGTTGCGGAATTAATGCCTTTGACTCCTTCAGACATGAAAACTCACTAGTGTGACGCCCAAGCCAAGAAGTCCAACTTGCACTTTTAGTAATTTACTAGACCTTCTTTCTTATAGTCGCCGTGCTACCAAACTACGTGTAACATTTGGTCCTAATTATTATCGTTTACCAAATACACATTATCTTTACGCTATATATCACCTATCTCGTCGCCGTGTCCTTGCCTCACTGACTGTCTCCCTCTTTACCATACTTTCCAAGTCAGTCCCTACTTAAGTCAAATGTAAATGTTTAGAGTCGAAATGATGCTCTCTGAAGAAATCTTACAGTCTCGTAATGAAATACGAGACTGTATGCACACACGGGTGATTTCGATTTCTATGTGGTTGAATTCGAGCAAAACGAAAACTACTGGAATCAGAAATGAATGTACTATCTATCTATCTACATTTTTGAAATCCATCGAAGCAAAGGACGTCAGCTGTGCCTGTATGTACCTACCGAAATGCATTCTGAACAAGCATGACATACGAGGTACGGCTGTTTAAGTGTGACGACTACGTACTTGGGTTACCAACCTACCTACCTTCATTACATGAGGCCTAGGGGCAAAACGAACAGTACTCTAATGCAACTTACGACACACACAACTGACAAGACTAGGACCATGAAGAACTCTTAAACTGTAGTTACATACTACAACACGGTTACTTAATGGTCTCAATTCGGAAAATTTTAGGGGAGACACTCGAAATCACGAGCCATGTTATTACATGCCTTGATCTTGAGGACGAAAGAAAATGAAATACATCCGTTCAACAAGGGAGAATGCAAGTCTTCTAGAAATTCCTCTGTAATGATTGTAACTAAATTGTGAATGGGAAATCCTGTATCTATCAAACTATGACTCATAATAACGCTCGTGTATGTGTGTAACATGTGGGAGCTTGCTTTCGGATCCTACGTTTTATTACTCAGCACGTTGATGACTTGACGGGAGGCGCTCATCAGAATTTAAAAATCAACGGACGGACGTACTCAAAATGAAACTTTATAAGACACATGCAGGACGAACTACTAAGTCTTGAACTCATTGTATAATATAGTATTGTAACTTAAACCCAGGAAATTAAAACTGAAGTGTAACACACAGACAAAAAAGAAACAAAGAGGAAACTTACCGAGGGGAGCATCACATAGAAGACAACATGCGGCAATCGCTCCAGCAGATGCACCGCTTGCCTTATTAACTACAAGGTGAGGAGCGTATTTCTTTAAGCACGCGGCCACCCCTACGTGATATATTCCCAAGAATCCGCAACCAGCAAAGGATAAATTGAATCTTGTTTTGTTCGTCATATTTTTATTTTACTTTATTTGTTGAAGGAACAACGATTGAGAAAACTTTCTTAAGATAAATAATCTGAGGAGTGATGACTCTTTAATAATTTATTAAGACACGACAGCAACCAGTACAGTCAGGAGTCAACAACAATATTCAATATTAACAGTTCAATAGTCACAGTAGTAGTCACAGCCACACCAAGCCCCGTCGTAAGTAAGTAACTTGAAGAATTAATCTTTATTTTGAACTCGCGAACACACAGTATAATACCACCGTTGATTCTATATACTCGGAGAAGATAATATTATTATTTTATCGATTATATTGATACTAAATCAAAAGTATAATTGATAGTTAACGATGACTGTTGGTAAGGAGTTTCTACGTTTTAGAAGCACTGATAATATATATATGTATCTCTGTAACCTTCACGACTCGACTGATGAGATAACAAACGAAACGAACTGAATAGATTTGCTTCGATCAGGAATGTTTCCCAGCTGTGCTGTGTACTTGTGGATCTGTCAGTAAAGTTTAGCTGAATTGACTCAACAATCTTCTTTAATATTAACCAGCGATGATTTGTACTTTCAATGGTATAGTTAGTTTTTCACGTCCTACAATTCAATTTCTAGTCTCAACTCTTTTTGTTTTTTAAAAAAACGTATTTATTTATTTATTATTCCGCCTAATCACTTCCACAGGAAGTAATAATTGCAAAAAATTTCGTGGTAGTAAATCAAATAGGAATTTTTGTAGAAAAGTACGAAGTTAAACGAATGACCATGAAAGTAGCAACAATATTATTGACAAAAAAAATATAGTAGAGCACTGCAAATAGGAAAGTGCCGCCGTATATTTTTATTTTCTGTTTTCTTTTTTATTTAAGCAAAACTACGTGTTCACAATCTCTCTCGTTTATTTTTTGTTTCTCGTATTAAATTGTACGACTATAATATTATACACGGTGCGTGTAAAAGACTTGAAATCTCAAACCACAACTGGACAACTTTAAATCTTTATTTAAGTATTATTATTATATTATATCTCCAAAATAATTTCGAAAAATATTAATTAGCTATAAAAAAAAGTAGTTGTACTCGTACTCAAGTCGCAAATTATACTGTTGGGAGGCGAAGCAAATCCCCGTGTCTTTATTACCTCCAGATTCTGCGAAGCAAGGGATTGGCTCATAGTGGTAGCACGATGTGTGGTGATTCGCCTCATCCTCCCTTCAACTTTTTTCCATTGATTTTCTCGCTCACCCCTGGTTTAGAGTACCAACATCAAACCAAAACCAAACCAATGTGAGATTGTGTATACAACTATACATTACCCTGCGCTTGGCCCTCTGTGTATACTGTATACTGTAGTATACTGGCCTTCCCACTTTATTCAAACTACATCAGTGCACAAATTCGCCCTCCCTAGGGAGCTTGCAAAAGTGACGTTGAACATTTTTTTTTGGGGGGGGGGAGGGGTTAGCTTTCATATCCTTCTACATTGAGGGGGTAGGGCCAAAAATTTTTTTAACATATTACGTTATGGCTGCAAGCTCCCCTATTCGCTCAGTAACTCAACTCAGTACTCAGTACTCACGACTCACGTAGTATTCAATACTGATCTACAAAAACTAGAAGAATGACAGTACTGCACTGTATGTACGTTATTACCTATGCTGATGATACACTATCTAATCTGACACTTGAGTCTTCAGCTGGCTTTTATTGTACTCCCTTGCTCGACCCATACAAATTCCAAATCCAAAAAGGTATGCCGCAGCATTCGCATTGCATTGGTTTCATTATACATAATATAGTTTCAGTTTCATTATTTCTTTTTACTAGAGAAACTTATATGTTACATGCTCATTAAATGTCCTGTCCTGTATTTTTATAAGTACCTACTTACGAAGCGATATTTTGATTACGGGCATCTCTCAATTAATCTGTATAATACTGTCCTGTAGAATTTGAAGAGCTCCAACATTCACATTAATGAATGGGCGAGTTAATAAAATTACATAAATCGCGTCCAGTAGTTATCTCTGGCTGAAATGACAATAATTATACACAAATCAATGTGCTTTATTACACTGCTCTGCGAACTGCGAACTGTGTTAAAGCAGTGATGATGACGACGACGTTGTTGTTGGGATTGGGATGATGGGAGCATAGTCTGCGCTCCCTTGTCTGTTAGGGAAGAAGAAGTGTATGCATAATAGTGAGGGCATCATTTGAATTGAACGTTATGATTTTTAGCTTACCATTAAATCAGTAAATAGCGTTCAAATAAAGTATTGACTAGTGTTAGTGTTGGACGGGACGATTAGGATTAAATGTACTTTGTACAAGATGTCAGTGGGCAGTTGAGGATATTCCTATGGCGTGGCACACATTTTATTTTTACATATCTATTCTTTGTTTGAATCTTATTAGCCTTCCAAAATCATATGCTCACAGCTGAGAGAGAGTGTCAGCTCTGAGCTCAACTTAGCAATTCCTTCTTTTTTTGGACTCGTAAATCGTAAACCTCCAAGTTTATTATAGATAATATTCTCAATTGAATAGATGATCCCGATCCTCTCGTGTCTTAAATGTTCTGTCCTGTCCGAACCTCAACACTGTAAATATACAGTCACATGTAAATGTCAAAATTCAAAGAGTGTGCTATATTGATTTCTGCATCCACCAAAATATTTGAAATGAGAGTGAGATATGCATAAAATACTCGTATTTTCGTAAAACAGAGTCTCAGTGCATGTAGTAAATATATTTGACTGTCAACTCCGAAGATTCATAGGGAAAAAAAATATGGGGAAAAAATTGTATTCAATATTCCGTGATGTACCTACTTACTACTTATTAGTTAGCATAAGCGGAGAGAGACAAAAAAGAACAAAAATATTAGCAAAATAACGATTAAGTAGTAACTTGGAAAGGACATAGTTAGGTACATAACAAAGAGATAAAATTCAAATAGTAGTAGTATTCATACTAGTGTAGCTATACTACCTCTAGTCTTTTTGCCCTTAAAACAATTTGTTTAGCTAAGCATTTTTCATTCTTCGCATTAGGACAGATTACATATGAATATATGAATTAGAATTACTTGTCATTGAAACGACTTATAGCTCCATTATCAGCTCCTTGATTATTTAAAGTTCACTGAAATGTTGACTATCTATACTTAGTTTTCCAGAGTAAATTTTCGCTGTATTTTTTTTTACATTAAATAATTTAATTTCTTACCCCAACCAAGACCTATAGAGTTGTAGTAGTAGAGTGCATTGATAATGGAATATAAAGAGTTTGATTTTATTTTTTAAACTTTGCACCCTCTCCCATTGAAGATGTCATTAAACTTGTACTGTTGTTATCCTATTCATACAAGAAAATTCATACCATGAAGAAAACATTATTAGCCTTGCTGTAGGTAGGTACCACTTCCACTTATGAACTGTAGACGGTAGGACAGGAATGATTATAAATTACAAAACTGAATTTCAGAACAAGAATTTTTTTACCTCTCATTGAGGTTTTGTAAAAGTTGCTCAAAAACCATACTCGCTCCATTCAGAAATTCCTATATAGCTAATATAGCATAGTATGTGTGTGCAAATATATAATTAAGAGCCTTACTATACAATTTACAATGCCTATATTCACACCTTGTCGCCTTCGAGTAAAGAACCAAAGGGAAAACGCCAGAGATAAAGATCGACGTAAAGAAAAAGGTAAAAGAAGAAAAACTTTTCCGTACTACGGATAAAATGTTTACAGGCTCAAGTTATGTTTACAGTTAAAAGAAGATGTGTGAAGGAACCGAATTGCGTCGATTGTCCTCAGTTTACTATATTATAGATCTTTTATGTCAAACATATTGAGCTCATGCTTGGAGTTTTTGAGATTGAATGTTTTAAAATGACAATATGAGGTTGTTCACCCAACGGGAGAGAGACAGTTTGAGGATTTTGTTTTGACAATTTAATCACCCTACACAGTCCAAAACGACAACAGAAATTAATACGTAGTATAGTATGGAGTGCTGATGTGAGTAAAACAACGTATTTTTGACAGTTGTGAACGTAATTTTGTCAATCATTTTTATTATGGATGCATTTTATTTGTTTTGGAAGAAATAATAACAGTTCACTGCCTGGCCAGAAATATACGTTTTAAATATAAAATGGATGATTCGAATTTTTAGAGTATAAATAGTACCTAAGTAAAGTTTGTTTTGTTTTCATATACTTAAAAAGTATTAAAATTTCAGTTATCCAAAATTATGGTTTAGTCATCTAGGCTTCATATGGCTATACGTAGTTATTTAGTCTCGTTGTACATAGTTAAAAGAATAAAATATAACTCAAACTTAAATAAACTCTAATATAATATAGGCCATTGGAAACTTTCCATTTGTCGCATGGTATTTAACACCTTATCATCAAATGCTCGTTGACAAGGGCTACTATCAACAATGTAAAGAATTAACAGGATAGCAATTTACACACACAGACACACACCCACTAAACATGTATGCATTCTAATATTGTATAGAACTTCCCTGGATACTTTCCGCCGGACTGGATTTACTATATGACTACAGTGAAATTCGAAAAATCCAGAAAGTGTCCCTATATTATTATCAGTGCACACCTATTTTTATTTTAACATTTCACTTATTTTTACTTACCTATAGATAATGTGATTTTTTTCCAGTGATTTAGAAAATGAATCATTTAAAACGTTATTCTGGAAACGGTCCTTCGTGCTTAAGTGTGAGCCTCCTTCCAGTTAGCCCTATTTGAGTCATACAATTTGTAACAATTAAAATGTGAATTGATATACGCATGCTACAAGCAAGTCAGGCTCCTGAAGTCCTGAGCGACATTGCATTGTGAATGAGCAGACATTCAAATAAATTATTTTAACTACTACTACTAATATACCTATGTACTCGGTCTACACTGAGACTGGGAATCCCATCCTTCCAAGACATAATTACTAAATCCCATGGAAATCCTCTGTGACCCTTTGTATTTTTATATTGCTGTGTCGTATAAATGACCTAGTCATGAAAATATAAAGACTGCCAGGTCCAGGCATATGGAATTCTACATGTCACCTTAGGGTTACTCAAAGAACAATACAAGAGACAACTCGATTCAAATCCATTTTTGCTCTCATTCAAGTTGAGACTGTCACCCACTGTGTGTAAAGTAAAATGATGACTCTCTATAGACAGTAATAATGGACCGTGGAAATGTACAGCGGTCTTTTACAGGCACAGGAGTCAAGTGAACTATCCAACCAAAACTATATTCATGAACTCAAACCATAACGCTTTTATTTTATTAGAAGTTGAGGAATTGGGATTGGAAATACAACTTGATATTATCTATACACCACACCAGTATAAAAAACCTTACTTCAATATTGTTTTAAATTACTTATTTAAACATGTCAGTGCTAGTTAGAGCAAGAAAGAATCGTATTTATCTAGGAAACACGAAGCCTCAAAGTTCCCCCTTAAAAATGTACAAAATATTAATTGGTAAAATATATTCATTAATCATGTTAACGGCAAAGGCCGCTGAGAATCAGAGTCAGGTGTTGTCGGTTGTCACCAATTTGTATTTTTTTTTCACATTTTTGTGTTCATGATTGTTATTAGCGTGGTCGTGGTGCATGGTTGTGGTGGCAGTTAAGGCGGTGAACAGGTATTACAAAATTAATCCATTAGCTCATTCATGATGTATTTTTATTAACTACATATTTACTCTTGGTAAAATCCAGATTACATTTACACATTTCTCGCTGTCACTGTAAACAAATGGGGAACTAGGCGCAGATACTCAAGACTGCACACCACTACAACACATCATTATTATTCCGAGGGCTTCATTATTATTATACTAGGTAGGTAAGTAGGTATTTGATGCTGGCAGATAGATGCATTGAGTCATCATATCCATTATGCGTTGTAGTTGAAGTTAAGCCATTTGTAGTGAAAATACTTGAAACTATTCGGTCAGTGCGTAATGAAGACTTGGAAGATGGTAGTGCGTAGTGCATTAGGTTCCTATGAATAATGATGTAAGTTCCCCCCTGTAAAGGTACTTTCTTACTGGACGACCAGGCTATAGGCCAAGCCACATGTTTTCTCAACGTTTATTAAACAAAGCCATCATTTCTTATTTTTAAACTCGTTTATTTTTCCAGCACCATGGTAGTAGCACTGCTGCATTTCCCTGTAAGTTTTGGGAACGAAAAGAACGAGCGAGCGTCTCACAACAGTCAACGGAGAGTTGTTGTTGTAGGCAAGTCGTAATGAGCGGCTCTTATAATATCTCCTCAGCTTTTATCACTAGGATAGAGTTTCACAGTGTGTGGATTAATTTCAATGCTTTCATGATTAGATAGATTCTATCATCATTTTTTAAAGAGATAATTTCCTTTTTTTTTCAATGAAGTGAAATGCGCCTACATTTTAGATTTGGAAGCGAGAATATAAGAGAATGTTAAATCAACGTAACAATAATCCACTAGTCAGTTGACAAGACGTATATACAGTATGCTTACTATTTACTACACATGTTTAGCTTGGCTTCTTAAGGTTTCAGATTTTCAGCTATTTAGGTAGTAGGTCCCTTACTACCTATCTGTATATACGACAAGTTCTAGAATAATCTGGCGTATCCCTGTCTGTCCCTAATTTCCAGTGTGATACTCATTGCGAACGCGTAGAGCCACTTCAACTTTTAAGATACCCACTCGTGCATCTCACTGTTTTTGTGAGTGAGAGTCCTTTCATATTATTCTGCTTGACGAAATCACGCTACTCATCTTCTCAGCTCCAACCACAACAACCCCCACATCATATCAGCTGTGCAATGTGTACATAGTAAAACATATATTAGGGAGGTAATTATACCTGGTACTGGCACTGGTACTGGTACTGGTACTGGTTGTCTATTCTATGGACATAGATTGTAGTATGCATGCATATGATTTAGTTTATCTGCTTGCTAGTGATGCTAGTCTAGAACTCGAACTCAATAACTACAGAAAATATAGAGGCATGGCACATATATTATTGTGCGTTATAGTCTACCCCTGAAATTAACTTCTTAAAAAAGAATACACAGGCAGTTTCATATAGTCCAAAGAAAAAATACTAATACAAAAAACTTACAACCTTATACACTGCATCAAAGAATGAGGGATGAGAATGAGATGATATTTTTTGTGACTCAAAACAACCCAAACTTTAGAAGAAAAGAAATAGTAAAAATAAGCCTCAGGGCAGCGCATTACATGGAACAAATAATATGTACCTAGGTAGGTAAGTATTATGCCTCTGTTACAATCGGGAAAGTCCGAATCTCGTCCTTTATTATAGAAGTAATGACGTCAATGATGCCCAGGCTGACTATATACCAATGCATACTTAAAAACTCAAATCCGAAATACTCTCAACGTTTTTATTTATTTAACTAGTAACTTATTACACTACAAGTACCAACGACATATTGTGGCAATACACAACCTGTAATCGTTAATAAAAACGGAAAAATTGTGTGCTCAACTGTATTGCATTCATAACCATAGCGTGCAATATCATCATTAGACAAAAACGTTATAGGTGAGACACTTCTTTGGCATGTGAAATAGTGTAATTACATTTTAGCGTTAGGCAGTCCTTATCTGATTTGGGATTATGTCATTCACCTTCATCCATCTTTGGTCCACGCAATATTAACATACAAAGTCTTCCTAAAGGCAATATGTGATTATACGTGTCCAGTTTAACCGTTTAGATTACACCTCACCCTTAATTATGTTTGATTGTTGTGGCTACTGCCTTGCATGCAGTGCATTTTTATTTGAATATGTACATACCAATACATGTCTACAAAATCGAGGAGAAAAGAAATATTTTACTTATTTCAATTATGGCTGAATATAATAGTTTGTATTGTACATCATTTCTATATGACATACGGAAGTAGTGTGAGGGGAACTACTAAATTTCGCAAACTAAAAATATAAAATAACTGTGTTTACCTATAGAGTGTAATTTAATGACTAATTACTTGACGGTGGACACATAAAGCCTATAACTATTTCCATTTCAGGCGTACGTATAGGCAGAAGTGCTTTAAACTTGAAATTTCAAGAAGGCTCCACAGACCACGAGACCAATCCGAATTGTGATTGCATTAATCAGCAAAACCTGTCAACTTGTCCATCAAAAATCTAAATATCAAAATAATTAGCCGCCACTGCTTCTGATCTTTTAATAATTTAATCAAGTGTCTAATCCACATCTAAATAAGCCAGGTCACTGTGAACGTAATCAAATGCATTTTATCTTTGTCGGATTCCCTAAATATTTAGTATGTAGACCGGTATCGGTATCGGTATACCTCCATGTGAATGAAGAGAACCTACAGATATTTTCATATGAATTAGATTTATTTATAAGGCTATCATCAATTTAAAAAGAGGGTATCAGTTTGAGTCCATTGAAAATCCAATTTCATAACATACTTGATACTTTAGAAGAATTAAGGTCACCACTACACTTGAGAGCATAATCAAAATTAAACTCTCATCATTTATTGTATTTCTAAAAATTTCTGTTATGTTAAAAATTGTTATTTGGAGTTGTAAATAAGAATCAAAATTGCAAACAATAACATACATACAATCCATATCAGTGTACTGAGTACCTTTTGTGGAATACAAAGTTGAATGCCAATCCATTTGCCTAATAACTTTCTTTTACCTTCAACTTGAATTGTAGTAGGCGTAAGATATCACATGGATTGCCCCCAGTGCCGTGCCTGCACCTATGTGGTACTTGTTACGTATTTTTAGCTCTTATTTTCAGCGTATGGATTTCGTATTTCCCACTCTAAAAAACTACTTGTCAAATTTCTTTATTTAAAAATAAAGTTATTTTTTTTCTAATAACATCTTAACAAAAGCTTCTTTCAGATCTGATGCTCCTCAAAGTTTGAGATTTTCTGGGATGATCTTCTTTTATCTCGTGACAAAATCACATTCAAAAACATCAAATCTAAATAACCTTGTCAGAAACTACAAATCGTCTTTATCGTTCCTATATCATCAGCTTCAGCTAATTCAAAGATGAATTAACTAGTTACACAACAAATATACAAATTACGTCAAATCAAACTGTATATAGGTACATGACATTATTCCTTGCACACAAGAATACATTAAAGGTCAAAGAATTATACGTGTGTGGGTCAATGGCAATATATAATTATACACTGTAAGACAGTGACACTGTCCCTTATACTGCATATACATGCATTAGTAGTACATAATAGTATAGATAAATATTTTCACAATCATTAGAATTCAATGCGTATGTAAACAATTTAAATGCTCTACTGTCTTAACGTGTGTTATAACGACAAATGCACCTCCATAGTATGTAGTAAAATTTGTAGAATCCGAAAAATAAATTATGCCTTATTATTTTTCTATCTTATAAATATGAATATGGATGGTGACTATAATATGTGGATGATTACGGGACGATGAATTTTTAATTGGAAGCCAATACATATACTTAAATGCACACGCCCTCATTGCCTTTGCCTTGATGTTGATCCTGATTCTCACATGTAATTAGAACTTATTCTGTTTTGATTCAAATTTTTCATTTGAATTTACGAGTAGACCAGCACCAGATAATCTTAATCATGAAGGAACTCGATCACAAATTATGTGACGAACATCAACGCCATGTGCATCAAATAAATGAAAATGCATATACCTACAGGTAGAAAGACATATTTCTGCTGTATCTGTGCTACTGATAATATGAGGTATGATAGGGAACGCGTGTGTATAGATACAAAAATATCTACGACAAGCTACCTCTATATAAATTACAACTCCAAAACAACAAACCAAATCCAACTACTATACCTACTATATACAGTATACGTTATATACATGATCTGTTTACACATGCTACACTGAGCAAACCAAGTAATTGTGACTACATAGCCTTAATAGCTTTAATACAATCATAAATTCGAATTTGTCTCTCTCTCAATTCTAAACCAGTTTTTATGACTCCTTAAAGAATAATTTTCTCACCAAAGCATGCAGAGAGTATTGCATAGTACCTACCATAATAAAGACAACTTAGCAAATTTTACGTAGTACGCAGCGTACTCGTAACGTATGACATGACGTTACTCTCATTACAGAACTGGTAACTCTGAGGCTGGGATAGAGCTAATCCTTTTTGATACACTCCTTTGCCTTTTACTAGTCAGTGCCAAAGTATGTACCTACAACAGTAGCGGTACTGAGGAGATACTATAATTATGTAGCACTACGGAAGAGCAAGGTCGAAATTCATAATTTTATAATACATGAATTCTATATTTACATGAATTCTATATTGTAATTAAATCTAAATCTGTTATTGATTAGAAATGCAAACACAGGGCTTCAAAAAAAATAAGGTTTACTATACAGACTAATCTTGCACCCTGCAGTAAAAATACCTATGACAGGCTCAAGATACAAATAATACAAACTACGAAGTTACTATATCGTATGATCCACAAGTGCCAGGTCAGAACTACGAGTACGAGAGTAAATTCTAGATTTCCTTCTCATACAAACTTCCATGGACCCACCACTCTCAATTCTCAATTTGCATACGAACAAGTTTGAGTTCCTCGTTGAAGGATCGGAATGAAAGTATGTAGGTATATAGGGTAGGATCTGGAGCTCCTGGAGCTGCCACATTTCATAACATGAATGTATACTGTAAAATTGAAAAAATTGTAGAGGTAGGTACAGCACAATATAGAGTAAGTCTGAATGTAGACCGTGGGATGAAGTTATATAGTATCTGTAAATCTCCTCATAGTATCAATTACATGATTTCTATATATTTCTTCTTTTATTTTTTGTTGTTGACACGAGGCACAGGGAAGGACAGGGATTGGCTGAGAAGGCAGACACTCCTTCAATAAAATGAGACAACTGCGTAGTTTTATTTGTACATTTTGGAGGCTTGGTACTTGAGAGAGACGACAGCACATCTCTCATAGTAGTTACTACTACTACCTACGTGTTTTTTTACACCATTGCACAATACAAATGATGAGAGCAAGGTCATTTCTGATCTTGTCTATCTCCCCGTCCCCCGCGCTCTATCAGTATTTTGCTAAAATAATTTTTCAATTGAATTTCCATGCTCCGCAAACAATCATTCTCTTAATAGTCTTCCTTATTCGCTCCATGTAGATTAATGATATTATGCTGATAAATCCACTGCTACTACATTTATATTTACGAGTTTGTACTCGACGATGCGGGGACTCCAAGAGCTTATTAGGGACTGCTCTAAACAACTTCAGAAACCCCACAAGTACAGTTCAAACTTGAAGTAAAATAAGCACTCAGCTCTTATGGAAGCTACAGGAATTTCGGGACGAAGCACCTACGATGTTTTGATTTTCCAGACATAACAAACTTGCCATGTATTTCTCTTAAGTACTGAGGGAATAATTATTACAATTTTACAATTAATACCATATATGTAGGTAGGTACATATTGCTCAAATTAGACACTACGCTGTATTTATTCCACGACGGTATACTGCGCCTCTACGTACGTACGGATTCTTATTCTTATAATGTAGGTAGGTACTAGATGTATATCATACTATAGCCACTTGTTTTTCACGAATGAATAATAAAAAAATTATCAAATCGTGCTCTGATTAATATCAGTAGATTAGCGGATGAACATGTAAATGTCCAATTTTCAAAAGTTTTTAATTATATAAATGATGTGTTTTGCTCGTGATTTTTGGCTTGAAGTTGATCAAATTCTGATTCTTTGAAGCTTGATTCCGTAGAAATAATCTGTATAATGGAGGATTCTATGCAGTGTTTAGTACTTATTCTGAATTTGTTTTGGCTTATGGCTCAATACATTAAACTGATGCGGCATACGATTAAGTGTTATCAAAATTCTTGACTGTTTTCACAGTTTTATCAATGAGATCCACTCCAGTAACCTACATTGACATTTTTTTATTTCAAGAATATTATTTATTATATATTTCATCTGCACATAAATCCTACAATCATCACATCCTTCCCGACTCCCACAGAATTATTGCTTCATAATAATTCTCGTAATAATTCCAATAATTATTTATTTATAAAGCTCGTCAGCACTACACAACACCAAGTAAATATCAATAACAACATATAATAGTGCCAAGAGTTATAGATTCTTAAACAAGTCAGCACGTATATAGCACTCATCCATATTTTAAGTATTTTTGATTCGTACACCATTTCATCCCACATGACAGTCTAAAGTAGGTATACAATATCTAGTTTTTTTCTGATTACTTGTAATATTTTCATCTTCTAACTTAAAACGACAAAAATGACAACTTCACTCACGAATTTTCAAATATAATTGACAGCTTATCATTTTTGTTCTACGCTATTTTCCAGGCTATTTAGATTATAAGTTAAACTTCTCATACTTGATTTCTAAGCTCCTTTATGATCCCTCCTCCTCTTTCCTTCACATTTATCACAATAATAATAATTACTATACTTATCGAATATAAATTCTATTATTATTGATGAACACGTAATCGTTGTTTTTTTTGTAGCTCATAACAAAATGAAAATGTATTCTGTAGTCAACAACGTTTCTCTTTGTTAATCTCTGATATAGTACACTTGATATTGATATTTTTATTAACATTAATTAATATTTACTCAGCAAGAGCCCGTGTCATATTATCAGCATAGGACTTATCATGTTACACTCGCTGTCGTTTAGGTAATCCCTATATTATTATATACTTATTTTTTTACCTGTAAAGAAATTATGGTTGAAACGCATATATATGATACAATCATCCATAATGTATAAATAAATCTTTGAATTAAATGATTACAGTAAAACTATGTGGGCGTATACTATGTACTCAAGATGCACCCCCAGAACGAGAAGATTCCCAACCGTTGTTTTTCTTTAAAAAAAATATCTTTCTTGACTGATTCATTTTGTTGTTTTATTGATATAAATTATGGCTGATAATTGGAATTCCTTATTAATTTTTTTTGCCGCTTCCACTGTTTGCACAGATGTATTGTGGAAGACTACGTGCGTTTTTACAGTGTAAAAAATTCAATGATGTAGTAAATTATTGTCAATTATATTGATATTGATTATGTGCGAGTATTATCGGAAGAGGCTATATATATCCAGAAAAGATAAATGTACATTTTTTCCATTTTCAGAGCTCAATATCTCCCTGCACAGTGTAACAGGCATTCAAGTGATAGAGCTATCTTACTCTTAAGCAAACATAGATGTAAGTTTTAGTTAAGTAAAGTAACTATGAGTACCTACGTCTGTTAAGTATACATCTACGATTTACGCAGTTATTGTTCCGTCCCACAACTGACATGCTCATTGTTCATCCATGCTCAGCCGTATGTATATAGCTATTTGTAATCTTTAATCTTTTTACGCTTGTATAGGTACGTACATTATTTTTTGTAACTATGTATTTTAGACGCAGAAGAGTTTGCTTGGGTGGCAGCCCTTCCGTACAAGCTAAATTAAATATATTAAAAATCCGCTATATTATACGCTCAAGAATGCAACATTTATCCATCCCTCCCCTGCCCTGTCGTTTATATGATCTAATTATATAGGATATAATCTTATGTGGAAATAATAATTTTGAACTTATATGCTTTTTCTTGTGCAGGTATGCAATCCAGTACAGTAATACAATTTACGCACTAATTTCTTTGTTGCTATGCAAATATTTTTCGAGACACACCATTTTAAAATAAAAAGTAAGACCGCTATAATTTTTACTGCGCACTGCTATAATATGCCTTCTCTTTTAATTTAATAATAGTAATCAAAATAGGTGTACCTACCTACTACCGTACTACAAACTACAACATATACAAACATGACAGCTACATACATGATCATGAGGCCTATAAGCATCTTCGTTTTGAGCTGTGGTGGTAGTAGTTGTATAATTTGCATTCATTGAACGAAACGAGAAGCGTTAATGCAAGATAAAACTTTTTCTGCTATGAATGTACTAATATTAATATGAATTTCTTATCTCTGTACACATAGTCTATGTAAGTACTCTCTGTACTGTTGACTGTAGTCGTATGTGTTGGTCGAAGTAGCATTTTATAGTTTTATTTTTTAATGCTTCCTCGGCACTCGGCGTCTAGCCCCTCGCCCTCTTAACTGGAGACAGCATGTTATAGCATTTATTAACGTAATCCGTTTGTAGCGTACACATGGTAATAATAGTATTATGATAAATAATGCTATTCTAAATGTAAATAACCTAATTTAATATTTATCAAAGAATATTGCTATTGTGTATCTGAAAAATCGTCACAGTAGCAGTAGGACAATGTCAAAAAAACATGTCGAGACTTCCGCTTTATTTTTTCTCTTCATACTATGTTATCTCCATTTGATTATATTATAACCTTATTACAATAAAAATGACCCAAGTGGAGAGACGTTCAATATAGGGTCATAATAAATAACAGAATATGTATATGGATTTAAATTGGATTTGAAGGAAACCCATGTTAGTTGAGTTTACTAGCTACAATATATTTCTATTTAATAGTAATTTCCCACCAGAGTTGTTAAAGAAAGGGGACGTTGAAGTGTTCCATACTAATAACAAAATGGTTGAGAGATGGTGCGATCGTAGAAATGTACATATTATCATAAATTTTCTGACTCATGAAATGAAGGAAGTGGCCTCAAAGCGGTATGCCAGGAATGATGGCACGAGCGCGCCATCAAAGCAAAAACCATCGTCAGTTCTGCTGTACAATAGTACAATGGGTGGGGTGGATGATGTTGACAGACAAATCCAACCATACACTACCGAGCGCAAAACTACCAAGTGGTACCGGAAAGTTGCCTGTCACCTCTTTGATATTTGCGTCTACAACGCATTCATCACCTACAAGTACATCCGTGGGGGAATCAAAATGGAGTATAAACCGTTTCTGCAGGAGTTGATTTCGGAAATTTTACTGAAATTTTCTGTTCCAAGGTCTAAGATTGGGCGTCCTGTAATTTACCCTAACCCTGAGGAAGTTCGGTTGAAAGGACCTCATGCGCCAGTACTCCAGTTCAACGAAAATGGCAAAGTGCGTCGGCTAGAGTGTCATTTTTGCAAGGCTAAACGTATCAGACGCTTATCGCAGTTTAAGTGTAATACGTGCCAAGTACCGCTTTGTGTCAAGCCTATTTTAAAAGAAAAGGGAGCCGTGCCAGTCACAAAGAGCTGCTTTGAGCTGTATCACACAGTCCGCACTTTGCCGTCAAAAAAAAATAATTATGCAAATTATTCCCATAGGCACATAAATAATACTACCTTTACTACTCAATACTAATATATATTTTCTTGTTTCTATTATGTGTAATTCCGTTTCATGTTACAAATAAATATTATAAGTTGTGTTTCACCTTACCCCTACAAACTCAAATATTTAAGTTGGTCTGGAGTATGTTTTTATTTATTCTAAGTTTGGTGGCTGAAGTTGCGCTAAGCAACACAGTGTGGCTTTTAAAAAATAATTTAATGTTTTTTACTGGGACTACAAAATAAGTAAAGTGAGCAAACGCCAGCGCTTATAAGGTTAAAGTACTACCTTAAGCGCTCGACCCGCCTATTTGTTAAAATTTTCTGGCTGGCAGCCCGGTCCCGGTACTTATTTGAGACCGGGCATCAAAACCTACCGAGCCACTATACTCTAAAATAGGAAAGAATTTACAAATTTGCACTCATGAACATCAGTCCGGTGCAGTTCAAAACGGCAATTCAATAATAATGATGAAATGGCATAGGATAATGGGGAAGACCAGCAAATTTTGTATTCGACTTATTGCTTCTAAATTCTACAATAATACACTTTGACAAACTGCCCAATAGAAAACGTTCTAGCAAACTTTGAACTCCAATAGTAGTTATAGTTATGTAGGATTAGTATTTTCTCATGCACTCATCATGTGCAATAATAAATGATAATTTACAGTGTGGTCATTCTGTAATCATAAATATTTTACTCGTCCGCTGTCACAAACGATTGCAATTGCAATTATTTGCAGTTGTATTCGTTCATAATCCAAATCCATTGTCATTGTCATTTACAATGCACTACCACCTGAACGTTATAGTATTAAATTCCTGATGCAGCAAAATAAGAAATCTTATCTATATGCTTACACTATGTATAGTTATAGTTACGTATAGTTGTTGTTTCAATTTCTATGATCGGTCAACCAAGTCAAAGTTGCAGCAGTGTAGTGGTTTGACTCAGCAAATTTTGATTTGCTTGAAAATGACGTGAAACTTTAAACCTTTTGAGATCACTATCTCTGTGAGATAATAGTCCAACTCGACGTAGTATCATCGCCGTGTGACTTAAAAAGCACGGGAACGAAAACGTGTGTGTGTGAAGTTTAGCCGAAGCCGAAAAGCCAAACGCAGGTGTAGTTATTAGATTGTAGAAACATACTATGCATCCTGCTAATCATATTATTGCATGGACATGGACATGGTTCTGGAGGTTGTTAGTACGACGCAATGTCAAGGTCTTGATAGCTATATCCCTACCTATACCATATTACATTGCGCACTGAAACCTAAAGTTACCGATGACGTTAGTAGGTGGATGCAACACGCAAAATGTAAAAATACACCTTTGAAATACAAATTATTAAATATATGTAATATATTGTAAAGTTCCTTCCTATGCAAAAATGTAGCAGTAACTATTATATACGGCATGTGTTTAGTTTTTCGTACGTAAGACGTAAAATAATGTACCTCTTTGCCTCAGTTTGCCTGAGGCTACACGTGGGTATATTTATCAGTAGTATTACGTATAGCTGTAAGTTCCATTATGTAGTGATGGGTAGGTAGATTATTTATAGGTAGGTAGGTGAGTGAAGTACATCCGCCTTTTTCCCAAATAATACACACATATTTGCATATTATTGCCTCTCCAAACACTTTAATGTAAATTACTTCAACTCCGGTTTAATTCAGCAAATCTCGACTCCAGATTTATGATTTGATACAATATTTTACAGAGATACACAGACACATTGAAGTAGTTTACACAAAAAAGCGCTTGTGTGGCAGGGTAAAAAGGTGAAGCCGAAAGCCATTATGCTTTGTATTTTCTATCAATATATCATATCATATTGTGTGTCAAAATTGTACAAATTAAGCACTCTTCGGGCTTTCCAACACTCGAGAAAATCCGTGTTGCAAAACAATTTTCTTGTTCGCAATTATACTCTATTCTTTGATTAATATAGAGAAAAACATTGGCGTTTCATGGTCACACTGTACTGTACATAATTTACTTGTATATAGTATGTGCTTCGTACTTTTTCCCAGAGAAATAATTATACTATTATCATCCTAGATTTTTTTTACGCGTGCAGTATTTTTTTTTAAAGAATTTCTGTCTTTTGCATATAGCGATGTAGAGCGATGTAGCTGATGATGATGAGGTTGACTTCGGGCAACAATATTATGCGTATTACAACAAGACGGGCTTACTATGCACCTACCTATGTAGTTTGAAGAACGGACCCATTGGATCTGGAAACTATGCACTATTGTGATCTTATAGTTAGCAAGAAGTACTCACTACGATTTGGAAGATTATTATTGTTCCATCCTGAGCCCTCTCAGATACAAGTCAAAGCGTAATCTCCAGTTCCCATCCTATATTATGTTTCCTGGTATTATTCATGTGATATTATTTACAAGAGGTCTAAAGCGTAGGTTAGGAATGAGGATTATTGTAGATTATGGAAACGATGAGAAGAAAATATGATGATATCAAGTATGTAGATTCTATAGTATGGGACTGCCATGAATTCTCATACGCTAGTTGGCAATAAAGCGTCTGACGATGTTATAAGAGAGAGAGCTTTCTTAAGACGTAGTATTACGTGAAAACCATTGACTACTTTACCTTGACTTGACGTCAATCCCTCCTTTACATGTGTACCTGCACATCATACATACCTAGCTACTACATTACTACTGCTCTGGCTATGAATTGAAATCAAACCTGGCACTTTTAGTTGCGGACTAGAGAAAAATGACCAATGTGTCTTGAAAAGCTTGAAACTGACAGTTTACACTACGCGAGATTATACCTGAACGATTCGAACGATGGTTCGATGCTTTTTTGGGGAAACCCTACAGAATATTTTCAAAAGTAACCATTAAAATTCCATATTGAGGAAAAACATATAATTATTGTTAGTTGTGAAATTAATAAAGAAGAGTATGATGAACTGCATAGCAAAAAATATATAATCATCCTTTTCCGTTTCTGCATAACCCTAGTAAATAAAACCTAGAAGCACATCATTGGATTCGGACTCGCACATTCTGCTGATTCTGCGGCGTCTGCTGGGGTTGGTTAGTCACAATTTGTGGCCTGATCCGTACGATTGGCTACAGAGTCAGTGGGCAGCGAAGTGGTCTCATCTTTCTGGATGAACCAAGATTTTCGAGGAAGATAACATCCATCCCTCATGTGCTCGCATTCGTGTGGGGCTCGTGGAGGAAACATGCTACGCTTATTTGCTTTTTTGAAACTGACGTTCCCACAAGTCTAGATCCCACTTGAGCGTGCATACGGTATGAATTTGTAGTATTCAATAATAAGTCCAATCCCTATACGATAGTCACAAAGTTGCAAACAATCAGCTCGAAGGATTACAGATTTCACGTGATAGTTTGAATTTAATGTCCATTCCACTTACAATATTATCCTAGTATAAATTGTTTTAACATGATGTTCAACCGGATTGCAATTATTGTGACATTCAAAGCTGCAATCTTACTAGCTTTATTGTGCATACATATACTGATGGACAGTAGTCATAATTGTATTGTTATTTATTCGTAGTTTGTTAAAACAAATAAATGATGATGAAATAAACTAGACCATAAACCATAATGTAATGCTTGGAGCAAATAATCTAATTTATTACAAGAGTTTGCAAAAAATAAACATCAACGACCTTTGATTATTGATGCATTAACGCTGCGCTGTAAGTACATACATAAAGGAAATTTTTTTCCGTACTTATATACCAATCACCTTTACTATTACGATCGCCCTTCTTGCAAGAATTTGTATTTTTTGCAAAGACGGAATTTCCACTAGTTCTTTTGTGTCTCCAATGTCAACAAGTCTGCTTCTGTTTGCTTCAAATATTATACAAAGTAGTATACATAAACGAGAATTAACAAATTACTGTCTTTTCTTGTCTGTTAATTATAGCTATGAAAGTGTGAGCCTCTCGGGCAAAGTTGCTAGCATTCCCTATGCATTCTACATTAATAAAAAAACGTTAGAAGGGCGCGGGTCAGTTACTTATAGATAAGAGAGTGCAGACTGCGAAGGTATTTGTAAAAATAAAATTCATCGTATTTTACAAAAACATGAGAATAAGGGCAGTCAGTGCGTAATGTGCGATTGTAATTAATATTATTAGGCTTCTCAAAATTTGAAAGACAAACTAGAAATACTAAGCAATAAAAAATTGTAACACTAGTATAGAATTAATGCTCACTAGTTAAGTTTGAGTAATGCACGGGTCAATTTAGCGGACTTATTCTTTGGCAGTACACGGGACACGGAGGTTAGAATTTGGATAGTACAGGGAGTGTGCTATTTCCGGAAATACGGCAAGCAATTTAAAGGGATATTGAAAATTGAAATACTGCACGAATCCGAACACACGACACACTATTTTAAAGCTATTACTGACGAGTAAATTACAAACCAAGCCTCACAAATGAAAAATTAAATTATCTGTCCTTTCAGAGGTTGTCGAAACAAATTCCCAAACCACTACATCTAGAGCTAAAAGGCACCATTCAGTGGTCGCTGAAGCAAGGGGGACAAAGGGGCATTGCCCCCCTCCCTTGAAATATGACTGGGGAACAGCCAATGCTTTTGCATCCCCCCCCCAGATATAGTAAAGTCGTCTAAGTCGTCCTGTATAATGGAAAAACACTGCAAGGGACAAATTTGAAATATATCTGGTTGGTCACCAATGCAGACAATGCCAAAGTTTTCTGAATTTATAAGAGCCGATTTACAGGATAAACGTGTTTAAGGAGCTGATTTCTGACGGGTTTCAGGCATTCAAGGCCATTTATAAAGGATATTGTAAAAGAAAGTACACACAGGGCGATAGAAGTAGTGTACTGTAAACTTCTTCCTCTACTGTAAAGGGACCTATGATTTTTCGTCTCGTTTAGCCGAAATCCCGTTTAACAATTTAAGGGATTTCCCTACTAAGCGAAAGTTATTTACAATTTTAAAAATTATTTTATATAGAGTAAAAAAATGTCAAGGGCAAGTTATTTACAACGTTGTTCAAATATTGTTATTGAGATTCAATGAAAAAGTCAGTTATTGTATTTTGTTTTCTTTTAATTTCATTTTGATGCACACAAACACTAATAATATAATGAAGATGAAGATTCGATAAAATAATATGTTTTACTAAGTATTTTTCTGCGCTTCAAAAAATTTAAGTTTATGTACAATTTCCGTAGCTTCACAAACACTGGAACTGACAGGGATTCTTCTTCTTCTGTAGCATCATCGTCAGATTCCTGATCTGATTCGTCACATTGAGTGACGAGTGATGTTACTGACTATTGCTTCCTCTATAATGTCCTCTTCCGTTAGTAAGTTGTCATTGTCATCTATAATCTATTGTTGCAAATCAGAGAAAGTAAGTTTCTCTACTGTAGAAGCCTCCATTCCTTACGCTGTAGCAAGTAAGTCTTTTCTGTGTAAACCACTCAAACAATGCTTTGTCAACATTTGGTTTGGAGCACGACTTCTGCTTCTTCATATTCTTTCCTCTCAGCCAAGTTTATGTGATTTTTTTTACCTTCGTTTATAATTCTACTGATACACTGGAATTTATACCGGTTCCTTTGATGTCTATTTGCGTTAGGGTTTTTAACTTTTGTAATATTTGATACTTTTGTTCAGTGCTTAACGAGTTTCTTTTCCGTTTAATCAACATTATCGATTGCAAAACTCAGTGAGAACTGAAGACTGAGCAAGCATAATAAGTAACCAAAAAAGCTATGTGATCTATAAATAGACGACCTACTTAATTAAATGTACGGTTATGTAAATGCCTTATTTTTTCAGATTTTTTTTTTAATTTTCAAAACTCCAGAAATTGTTTTTTGAAAATAGTCTAGTAACTAGAAATAATCTTTCATCAAAATCAAAATCAGATGAAAAATGTGAACGCTGAAAGCGGTAAACGGACTTTTCCTACCAGGTACATTCATGAATAGTTAACTTGTTTTTCGTTTCTACATTTTAGTAATGGTCATGGGTTGGAAAAGTCTTAGGTTTGGTAGTGGGTAGGAAAAGTCCGGGTGGGAATAATCCTACTACAACCGTTAAAGCTACAGGGCAGCAAAATTTCAAAATTTGAATTCTTTTAAGCTTCGGCAGGCATCTGCAACCAAAAAATTCAAAATGCAATCGAATTACTTAAAATCTGAGGTATTTTTTTTAAAAGTAGTCTAATTTTTTTGAATGGATCTTTTTGAAATTCGCCCGTACCACGCAAAACCATTCAATCGTCAATTCGTTCATGACAACATCGTCTAAGCGGAAACGTGACTTGTTAAATATAAATGAACAATGGCCGATCAAAAATAGTAAAACCTGTTGTTATCGGGTAGTATAATTATAAATCCCAGATTTTTTCAAAAAAATTAAAAACGTTAATTCCTGAATATTATATACTTGCAAAAAGTCCACGTTTTGACATTTTTTACCGATTCACACTTTTTACCTCTGCACCAACCAGGGCATTTTATTATTAAATTTCAAAATTTTAGTGATCCCATTTGGCGCAGAGAAAATTGAAACTCTAATTGAATCATTTAGTATATAGGTAATTTTAGTCCTAGGTTTTACTTCTCCAACCACACAAGTTATCCACTACCCTGATAGGGAAAGTTCAAACCCGACCACAAGTTGAATATCTAATCTAGATGAAGTATAGTATTGTACTTATTAATTTTCAAAGTTCATATATTTTAATTATAACGCGAAATAATGTGTGTACATCAAGCTTTCCCCGTATACTGAGTCCTTTGGGCTATCCTCAACGGAGGACAGTGTCACATTTATTTTTTTAATAAAGTTGTCTTTCTCTCTAGTCTAGTTCATATGCTTGTATTCAAACTCTGAAAATTCGGGGACATGTTACTTTTAAATCTGATTTAAATAAATGTAACCCTCAGAGGAAGAAATTTAAACCTTTAGGAGGTTATCATACTAGTGTACATAGGAATTATACTTTCCCCCGAGGTGTAAATTACTGTTTGATAGAACATTGCTAACGCCCGATCTATTTGAATACGTAAGCAGAATGTAAAAAGATTATGGGCATCGACAGAGTTTAATATTTCAAATGGAGTGTAGAGAATCATATCCTATTGCCCACATTATACTAAATATAAACAAAGACGACTGGGACTTTGAAGAGTGTCCATTAGAGTTAGTGCCCAATTAATATTATTGTTTCCATTGATTTTTTCATGCATGTGTCCTGAGGAATTTTAGTATCTTGTTATTTACATTTTCTACCCTAAAATGTATCTAGGGGCACACGTTTGACAATGTATACATATACCAATGAATTACTGAGAAAACGCTACAGAACGGAAATGCATACACTGCACATTTACAAGCTCACAAGCAGTAAAACAGTTACTCAATGCTAGAACTCCATCTATATTTAATTAGAGATATTACATTATCAATATTCTGATATTATGACCAAACAAATATTTTCTGTACGTTAATGCGTAGCGTTTGTTTCAGGTTCTGGTTCTCTTTTCCCTTAAAAGTCACAAAATAAAAACAGTAGTCGTTTGTCGAGTCCATAGAGATTAATTCATCATGTCAGGGGACAACGCTCATGATTTGTACCGACCCTTTGTGACGAAGCTTCACAATCAATGGTTAGCTAGAGAAACATGGTGTGAAACTAAAGCACCGATTCCCCAACAACAACGGCGACATTATAAGTAAGTTATTTGGTACTAAATTTTATCTGTAATCACGTTGTATCGTTATTTTAATTCACAAATTACTTTTATATAGACATCGGGAATCAACTTCGAGTATCAAATGTTTCTACCCAGACAAAAAAAGGCCTTTCACTTGCTCAGATCGTAGCAGAGGAGTGATATTTCCACCACCTCGACGCGTTTTCCCGTCTATCCGAAATAGTTCCAGTCTCGGAAATCTGTTTTAGTGAATTCTATAAAACAAACAGAAATAGCATATACTTACATAGAAATACATATTATAATATAGTAATTGTATCTCTAACAATTCATATTTCTCCAGAAAAAGTATTTCCCAAATTCTAGTTTGCCCTACAGTTAAGGTGTGAAAATTTAGATTTTCAATGCATGGGTTTATATTGCACTAAAGTTGAAGCTCTGCGATGCATCGCAAAGAGCTGAATACTAACCAAGTGATTAGAGAAAGTCCGCTAATAAATCCGTTACTTTCAGCAAACAATTAGAGATGTCTAGCAATAATGTACCATAGTAATGCCAATATGTAAGGCTGCAGTTAGTAACACTTTACTCACAACAATTTAGAATTGATTGGTCACATGTGCAATGTTGCCCCAAGTCTTAACTTACGAATCTGACCATTTTAAAGGTTAAACCATGCACAGCATGACAACACCGGCTGGCATAATATTGCGGTTGTCATTCTAAAAAATAATGGAGACGAGACTATCATGCACTGCTGTTTTGGCAACTAGCTCAAACTTTTCTGTATATTTATTAGCTTATGCGTATATTTAGTTACGACTTATGAATGATAGATACATTCTTACAATACAGTATTTTCTATAGTATCATCATAATATATTTACACAAACATAATCAGATATACATAATTTATGCACAATATCTCTCTCTTCACGTTTTCGAATTAAACATACGAAGCAGTTTTGCATTTTCTTCTCGCATTTCGGACAGCTGCCTTGTCAATTGAGATACTTGCATTTCTAGTGCTGCAATCCTTTTCTCTTTCGACTGCAGCACTTCAGTCAGGCGCTCATTTTCCACCTTCAAATGTTGCTATAGCATAATAACAACAATTGTCACAATCATTTGATGTGTATATTCATCTTGCACACACGAGACTAGACTTTTGTTTTATGAAAACGTCGTATGTAAACTACAACTAACCGATATGACTCCATGATTTTGTTCCTGATCTCGTTCCCGATTTCCTCCTCTCACGTCACCACTGTTGTTAGCTTCATCGTCTGCATCCAGGTCAGATTCACTGTAAAGCGGTAAATAAACAAACTTACGATCCGCACAGCCATTAGGTGTAATTCAAATAATGAAACTTTGATTAAAAACGAACCTTTTCCCCTGTTTGGAAATAACAACTTTTTCCTTTTCTTTCTCCTTTTCTTCAGGTTCTCCTACAATACTGGATGCTTTTGGGATTGTTGCTGCTGCTGGAACCGAGTTTTCATTATTTTCATCTTCGCCTGTACTTCCCCCAGTCGACTGAATTTAAAAATTTAAAAAACTAAGTACGAATATTGAAAAAAGCATTTTGTCCATTAACTAATACATCTTCCTCCTTTAGCCGGAGGCCAATTCATTGAAAAACCACCTTTTGTGAGTCTCCTACAATGAAGTCAGTAAGCTGTAAAATATAAAGTATGGAAGAGTTCATAATACCTAAGTTTATCCTTAACAACCCTAATAATTAAGGAGTTTGACCGCTCTTTATATAATTGCTGAATAATACATGCATTAAAAGCTATACTTGGAAACAAATACACTAAAAGCACATTATTAAAGAAGATCTTTGTAAATAATAAAACGACTATGTATACATACTGCTCACTTGGAACTAACTGGAGTGTTGCCTGAGATGTTTTTTCAAGGGCTATTGGTATAAGTTATAAGCAAGTACTTAGAATTATAAAACGATAAGCGTTATAAGAAATAGAATAATTGCTAACGATTATCAGTTTTCACTACGAACAGGGCACACATTTAACATTTTTTTAAAAACTTGAAAACCGGCGTACAGCAAGATTCATAGCAGTGGCTGTAAATCAAACTTGCAAATTATTCGCCTCCATTACACTTAATAAAACTGCTAATTTTAGTCGTTTAGTCTATATTTATAAGTACACTGCTAACAATTATAAAAGTATGAAGTTTTAAATTCTAGTTACATTTAATTAAATATCGCAGTCTAACGAAAATTCTGGAGCTCTTATTACTATGACTACAATTATGGAGCTGATCGAATCTAACAATATTACTCTGCCCCCATACGAGCGAAGTAAAAATTTGGCTACTACTTTCGCCCGTTATGACTTGCCATGCAATCAGAATCAGCAGAAAAGTTCTACAACAGGAATTCAGATTCAGAAGTTAATACATCTGGTATCTAACTAAAACATCATCTATCCTGCTTGCCAATATGTTGTATTAGTAAAACATGTTTAATGCCTTTAATATTTAGAGGTGTGCTTACACGTATCTACTTGAATCCATCAATTATACCCAAAAATGAGATTAATGGTTAATACTATAATATGTACAATGAACTGGACAAGCCTCTATCAATCAATCAATTTGCTTTAATTATATATATTTTATTTACCTCTGTTGATGGCAAATGCATCATGACTCCGGTGCTTCTCCTCTTTTCTCTTAATTTCCTTCTGTCTCGGACCCCCTTATTACTTTTCCCTGAATGTGCGCCTCTAAAATTGAACAGAAGTATTAATTCGAATTAGCTAATCACTATACATTAAAGACTAGCGTTTTACAAATTCTTAAAATGTGAAACGGCCAAGTATTCAGAATTTCATTAATATGGTATTGTAAAAAAATACAGTCGCAAGAAAAAATATACTAGAAATACCAACTTAAAAATATTTACGTACCTAGCAACAGGTCTGGCCTTATTAATGCCTCTGCAGATAGGTTTTGGACTGGCATCGTTTTGCTCAACAAGAACTACGGATGTTTGCTCGAACTTTGGAATGTTTGCTTCTCCATCAGCATCTTTTTCAAAATCTTCCCCTGGACATAAATTTTTGTAAGCGTTATTTTACTTTCGAAGAGCAGGATTGGATTGGAACAATCCCAATGCATGAAATAGTTATATTATCGTTATATTATAGTTATATTATCTCACTCAAGGGGTTACCTCGAATGGGAAATGTGTTGACCGCTCTATTAGCTCGAGCTGATCGCACTTTTGCTCGCCTGGAAGCCATTGCAAAATCATGTTCGACATCATGATCTTCCTGCGACACTGATGATGAAGCCATATGGATGAATTCTATAGGAGTTAAATAACACGAATGCAACATAATTATTGATTTATTACTACACTCTGTATTGAATATGCCACAAGATTCGAAAATGTAGCAACGAACGGATAGATTATATCTAAATGCTATATATTTAATAAAAATAAATACTGCATTTAACAGTAAATACTTTTTCGGGCATTTAAATATAAATACTGGACATTTAAGACTCGAGTGTGTCAACTGACTGCTAGATGCTAGAAAACGCAATTAGAATAATTAAAGGATTAAATAAGTCATAATTAGGTAAATATTATGCATCGTCATAATTCTCAATATTTAAATTGCATTGAATTTATGAATTGGAGAAAACTGATAAAATCCGTGAGCAACAAACGGTCAGAGCTCAGACTAGCTATAAACCGAAGCAGATGAAAGAATTTGTGGATTTTACCGATTTTGCGATTCAAAAATTACGTTAGATCATATTCCAATAAATCCATTGGCGATTTTTTAAAGGGTATAACATTTCTCTAATCTTTACTTATTCAAGACCTAATAATGTAAGTGACAGCACTGACAGCACGTGTTTTCCTAGATAAGATTACAGTAAGTGCAGATTATTTCTATAATTAATAAGGTTGTTAAGATATATAGGTAGGTATATAGTTTTAAGGTTTTAAAATTTTCAGTAATAATATTTTTTAAATTAGTGAATTCAGAAATATTTTAAACTGCGATACATTAAAACGATCGAAACTCGCACATCCTACATCAATCCTACCTGATGACAGCAAACTGCGTCTAGGATAAATATTTATGAGCATTATTCACTGTTATTTTCACTCATACTCAATTGCTACTAAGCTTTAATTTAGTAATATTTTAATATTCAAAAGATCGAAAATGTTACACCCTTAGGATTAAGCTATCTATTTCTTTGTTGTATCTATTTTACTCTGGACCAATTGTGTCTGTCATTAAGAAAATAAATAAATAAAAAATTAATGTAATTCTTGTTTACTGCATACTTTCTTAGGAGTGTTTAGATTAAATAGGTTGTGCTAAAAATATATACTTTATTATATTTTCCGGCATTACTTGCATCTAGAATTTCTAGAATATCGGCATAATTTTACGTTTTTAATCCGAATATAGGTCGTATAGTTCGCGCAAGATTTGTTTTCGAAGTAGTAGATATATATTATGGCATTACTGTAAGGATTTGTATGTAAATATTCTTATATCTCAAATATTCTTATTTAAAGATTAGTATTTTTATATCATACCTGTTTTTACTTTTATTTTATAACTCTGCAGTCAGTAAATTCAAGGAAAATAATTTTAAACGACGCCTTTCGAAGTTCCTTTATGCAGGTAATTTTGCGATAATTGTATTGTATGTACCTAATTGTTTAAGACTGACTGTCAGCCGGCGATGTGTCATACGACCAAGCGACTAAAGACGTTAAACGGTGTGGACATAAATTTCGTTAGACGTATTGTCGCTTTCTGGTTGTCGTTGGGCCAAGTGCCGTCATGAACGTCGTCGTCGTACGTACCGTGTTCGTAAGATTTATTATCGCGACCCCCAAATCTCGTAGAATCTAGGTTTACTTCTGACTGTGTACCTTCATGAGGAATTTAATCAAATCTGACCGCCAAGGTTATTTATGGTTATTTATTTGGATTTTGTCCACTGACTGCTCCTACTAACCTTTATTCAGTCAGTGGACAGGCATTAAATTTAAATCCTTCATTAGATACCTATACGATCGAAAAGTTACACCTACATGTGAACGACGATGAATTTGTCACTCGATTTTTGTAAAAAGTTAACGCCGCCAGTCAGTTCCCTGATTGGTCCGCTAATTTGAACGGATAGAGAATTATTTACAAACGCTGGGCATTTAAAAGTGTGTCCCTTTTCTGGTAAAGATTTATTTTTTATTCCTCTAGAAGGAAATTACATGTAATTCCAAGGATTAAACTGAATCTTGTCCATAGACTGTTATTCAATAACCGACAACCGATAAGAAGATAAGGGAAGATAAAACAACAACAAATACAGTCTGGCCTGTGTGTTCATTGTACGTCAAAAACATTATACATCTCTATCTCTCCATATCAACATTCAGTCTTCATGGGTGTATTGTACCCAACCCACCACAGTTAAAAATTTCAGTTGTCAGTGTATTTCCGAGAGAGAGATCAGTTTATTAAAAATACAATTCATAATAATAATCTCACTAGTCAGCGACACTGACAATCAAAATGTATTTATAAACAGAACTGATCTTGCTACTGTTTGCATGAACTTCTTCTATACTAACTATGAACTAACTTCAGACATGAAAGAATCCCTTCAGGCTGTAGGGAGGTATGTATATTTGTAATAACATTCAATAATATTTGAGAAATATGAAATAATTGTCAAGAAATACGTATATGGTAGCTTAAATGAATATAAAAACACCAAATACAATTCCACACTTAATTAGTCACCCACACATACCGAGATCCGAATTCTTAATCCAAGAGTCCTCGGTTGTAGTTGTTGATAATACTCTTCGATGACAATTCCTTGAGTGATTTAAATACTACTGTCCCACTGTTGTCGTACAAGACTGGCAAAAACTAAGAAATTTAATTTGCCGCAGTTCGACGAGATTTGCTGACAGAAGAGTCGTATAGTTCAAAGATGGTGCGTGAAGAACTGGGAAGAGGAGAATGCCAAAGAAATTTAAAAGTCCCCGCTCGGAGCATTCGTATCGTCAATGGAAAAGATCGAAAGGAACGAAGTAGGAATTATAACAACACGAAGACACGAACTGTGTGAGATCGCCCATAAATGATGTCATTAGTACGGTCAGTGGGTCCATGAGGGTTTACGGGTTGTTAAAGTAATGGTACTGGGGTGGGTGGGTCCTGAAAGATTGCTAATTTGGACGACATTGTTTATGGGCCATCTCTTACTGTAAAGAACTGTAGTCCCTGTGCTACAATATGTACTTTATTATGTATCACCACCGTGAGTCGCGACTACCCCGAGCTCTCCTCTCTGCAATGATACATATTATGCTGCGAAAGAACATTGCACTACAACTCACTACAGTACCTCACCTCACTAGCACTACCAATTTAAAAGACCACAAAGTGGTAACCGGTTCCGTAAACATTTGAGTTCCGCCAAGTTGGCTTTTACAACTTTTACTGACATAGGAATATTATTATTATTATGATTTTCATTCATTACAAAAAGCTATGATAGGGAATGTGTTGGAATTAGAATGTAAGTAGAAGGTAGTTGTAACATGATGTTAACTATAGGTTTTATTTTATCAATTCTATTCTACTTCAAATGCTAATATATAGAGAAGTACGCAATGGATTTTCTTGATTTGAGTTTTAAATGATAGCTAGTAATTAGTTTTATGCTGTTTGTTAATGGCTGGAAAACTCTTTCCCCCCAACTCTTGTTATTGGGACCGGAAGGCAAGGTTTATTTAGTAGGTATGGTTGCCTATATTATAGTGTGGCGCTGAGCGTCACGGGCTGAAATGTGAGCTGAGGAGCAGTCAGTGCTGCATGTGCACTCTCCCATTCTCTGACTTTTTTACTTGTAAGTAGTTGAGTGTGAACCGAACCCGGAGTAGCATCTAATTCTTAAGCGTGGTAGTTTTGGTGTGGATAGTACGAATAAAGTAATTATTTCTCAACTTTAATAATTATTGTGACTTTTTGCGGTTTCTTTCTCTCATCATAAACCAGCACACTATTGACGTAGTTCATAGTTTACCTAGTTTTAACATTTATTGGCGACCGTGACAGGACTTTTGGTGAAATTATGGAGAAATTGAAAAAGTCTCGTGCGCCATTACGTGCTGCATTTACGAAGCAACACAACGAACTCACCACTGAGTTAGCGAAGCCCACTCCGGACATAAAAACTTTACAGCTCAACCTAGCCAAACTCGAAGACAAGTTGGCTAAAGTTTCATTAATCGACAAGCAAATATTGACAGCTATGTTAAACGATGAAGCAGTGAATGACGACGACTATAATAAAGAGTCCGACAGTATCGACGAATACGGCGATAAAATAATTGAGTGTCGTGTATTTGTAGACCACATTGTGAACCCCATTGTTAATTCTCGTGAACCATTCAGAGGAAGACATAATTTGTCGAATGGAGAGGATCATCAAGGAACATCAAAAAATAAATTCCGGCTGCCGAAACTGGAAATTCATAAATTTGATGGAGATCTGAAAAATTGGTTGTGCTTTTGGAGTCTGTTCAAAAAAGTACACGAAGATGAAGCATTAGATCCAGAAGACAAGTTCCAGTACCTACTGCAAGCCATAACTCCAGGATCCCGAGCTCACGACATGCTTGTGAGTTACCCGCCTACGACCGAGAACTACCCGAAAGTAATTGAAAGTCTTAAGAAACGTTTTGGGCGGGATGATTTGCTGGTAGAGGTGTATGTGCGTGAATTACTAACCCTTGTTCTTCAGAATGCAGTAAGTTCAAAGGAAAAAATTGGAATAGCTACACTGTTTGACAAATTAGATAGCCACATGAGAGCGTTAGAAACATTGGGTGTAACGAACGAAAAGTGTGCATCCATGCTGTATCCGTTGGTCGAATCCAGTCTTCCTGAAGACGTGCTTCGGGCGTGGCAGAGAAGTTTTTCCGCGGCAGATGGCGACGAAAAGAAAAATCGACTCTCGCTTCTCATGGAATTTCTACGATCAGAAGTAGAAGGAGAAGAGCGCATAAAGTTGTCACGGAAGGGATTTGGACTCAGCTCGGATGGCGCCAACAAACAACCAAAGAGAAAAGAACATCAAGAAAATGTTCCCACTGCTACGGGTTTGTTCTCTGGTGATGGTCAGTCCCATAATAAAGTGAACTGTATTTTTTGTGATAAGCGTCACTTGAGTAACGAGTGTTTCAAAGCTCAAAAAATGAATTTCAATGAGAAGACATTGCATCTCAAGAAGAAAGGAGCATGTTTTTGTTGCTTACAAGCTGGACATAGATCTCGTGAGTGTAAGAAAAATGTAAAGTGTATCATTTGTGCTAAGAGCCATTTATCATTGATGTGTCCAGACCTTCCACAAAATAAGGAGAAGAAGGATGAAGATAAAAAAGACACCTCTCAATCAAATTCTGTTGGAATGGCAAATATCTCTTGCTCAGCTGAAGTAGGACTGCAAACTCTCATTATAAAAGTGAGAGGCAAGACTGACCGTGAGGTACGAGCTATCTTTGATAGTGCTTCTCAGCGGTTGTACATTCTTAAAAGAACAGCGGAAGCAACTGGGCAGGAAAATAAAGGTGAAGAAAAATTAATTCATTCCCTTTTTGGAGGTGCACAGTCCCTGCAGCAGACTCACCGTAAATATGAGGTTCGAATGACCAATATTTATAATGACTACGAGTGTAAGTTTGAACTCCTGGACCAAACTCGTATTTGTCATGAAATCCCCCGTATGAAGAAAGGGCCGTGGGAAAATGAATTGTCCACGTATGGGGTCAGATTGTCAGATGTTGGCGCTGGCTCCCCTGAAATTGAAATACTTATTGGAGCGGACATTATGGGCCAGTTGTTAACTGGCAAGATCATTCAGTTAAAGTCTGGGATGACGGCTATAGAAACCAAACTGGGTTGGACTCTCCTTGGCAAGATTTCTGAGAGAGTGCCGACACGAAATAGTTGTCTATTGGTCACAACACTATTAGCCGCTGTTGATGCTAACGTTTCTGACTTGTGGAAATTGGAGACAATTGGAATTACCGACTCGGGCGAATCCAAGTCACGGGTGGAAATGAAGATCGCCGCTAAATAGCACTTTCTGAATACAGTGAAAACGGATGATAGTGGGAGATATGAGGTTCACTTACCATGGGTTGATGGCCATCCAATTCTCCCCACAAATCGTGTCATAGCCGAGAAGAGATTGGTATCTACCACTGAGAAATTATGCTTTGAGAACCGGATGGAGACATATGAAAATGTTTTCCGAGAATGGCTCCAAGAGGGAATTATTGAAGTTGCCAGAGAGGACGAATTGGGAGAAAATGTACACTTTCTGCCCCACCGAGCTGTCATCAAAGAAAATAGTGCTACTACTAAAGTCAGGCCTGTTTTTGATGCTTCAGCAAAAGAGAAGAATCGTCCCTCGCTTAACGACTGTTTGGAAAAAGGTCCCAACTTAATTGAACTCATTCCCGCCACAGTGATTCGATTTCGCATGAAGAGAATTGGAGTTATATCAGATATCCGTAAAGCTTTCTTACAAGTTGGAATATCAAGAAAAGATTGTGATAGTCTGTTGTTTCTGTGGTGGGAGAACTACGAAAAAAGGAAAATTTTAATATACCGTCACCGTCGAGCTGTGTTTGGAGCTACCTGCAGTCCGTTTCTGTTAGCCTCAGTCCTCGAGTATCATCTCACTCGCGTTTCACCAGACCTAAGGTCTACGGCGAACAAGTTGTTGGAGTCGTTCTATGTAGACAACTGTGTTACCAGTGTTAACAACGAGATAGAACTGTATCAGTTTGTTCGAGAATCTCAGGAAATTATGAGTAGTGGGAAGTTTGACCTTTTGGGGTGGGAGCATAGCGGGACAATGGGCGATGGGACTCCGAATAGTATCACTCCGTTGTTGGGTATGCTATGGGATAAACGAGAAGATTCGTTGTATTGCGATGTGAAGGGGCTCAGCAGTTTCCTAGAAGAGCCTATTACTAAGCGTAAAATACTGTCAGTGGCTCATAAGATTTTTGACATTGTTGGTTTTAGTTCCCCTTTGACTCTAGCACCAAAACTTCTACTCCAAGGAACCTGGAAGCTGAAGGTTGGCTGGGATGCAGAGCTACCACAAGATATAAGCGACAGCTTTAGACGTTGGGCTAAAGATCTTCACCGTTTGGAAGAAATAAAAGTTCCTAGGTGGTTTGGCGGAGAAGACTGTTTAACCGAGAAGTGGACTCTCCATATGTTTAGCGATGCTAGCAAACTAGCTTACGCTGCTGCTGTATTTCTTCGAATAGAAACTGGTTCGGGTGTAGAGATTCAACTAGTGCAGGCCAAAGCCAGAGTTGCTCCTATTGACAAACTCACCATCCCGAGACTTGAGCTGTTGTCATGTTTGATAGGATGCCGTCTAACCGAGATGGTGAAAATCAGTATGAGATTGAAGGATGTACCTACGTATTATTGGACGGACTCCTCAACTGCGCTTCATTGGATCCAGAATGAAGATCCCTGGGCTACGTTTGTGGGAAACAGAGTAAAAGAGATACGCTCTTTATCTAAAACTGAAGACTGGAGGCATGTGCGTGGGGCTCTTAATCCAGCTGATCTTCCTTCCCGGGGTTGTTCTGTCAAGCAACTTATTGAATCAGAATGGTGGGAGGGACCGACGTGGTTAAAAGGTGCTCCAGAAAGTTGGATGTCCTCAAATGTCACTTGTGATATAGCGGAAGTAAATCGCGAAAGAAAGAAAACGGTCTCATCGCTGCACGTTGGGATATTGAATACCAGCGAGTTTCTTAAAAGGTCCTCTAATTTTACTCGGATAATGCATGTAATTGGATGGATGGCTCGCTGGGTTCGTAGAAAGATAGTGAAAGCTAATGGTGAGCTGACTGTGATGGAACTGGAGAATGCGGAACAAATTCTGTTGAAGTTAGTACAGAGTGAAACGTTTGTCTCTGAAAAGGATGAAAAATTGAAGACACTCGCCGTGTTCCGGGATAAAGATGGTCTTTTAAAAGTCAAGACAAACATCACAATGAGGGATGACCAACAAAACTTCAAGTTTCCGATTCTGTTACCCGCGGATCATCCCATGGTGCATATGCTGATTCGAGATCATCACTTACAGAATAGTCATGTAGGAGTCCAGTCTTTGCTTACAATATTGAGGGAAAACTACTGGATTATTCGGAGAAGAAAAACGGTTCGTTCAGTTCTTTCGAAGTGTAATCGGTGCCGCCGATATGAAGCAAAGAAGTTAACTTCGGTTCCAGTTCCATTGCCAAAAGACCGGGTTCGAGATTCCGATGTATTTGAAATTACGGGAGTGGACTTGGCTGGGCCGTTGTATTTGAAAGGTAATGAAAAGACTTGGATCGTCCTTTATACCTGTGCAGTTTATAGAGCTGTGCATTTGGAGTTGGTAACATCCATATCAACTGACAGTTTTCTTCAGTCGTTTCGAAGATTCATTGCGAGGAGAGGACGTCCAGCAATTATGTACTCGGACAATGGTACAAACTTTGAAGGAGCTAATAATGTGTTCAGTAAGGTGAACTGGAGCGCAGTCAAAGTTTATTCGTCGGTTCGACGGATTCAATGGAAGTTTAACCCCCCAACCGCTGCGTGGTGGGGAGGATGGTGGGAGCGCATTGTAGGTTTAATTAAGAGACTCCTACGAAGAATTCTGGGAAAGGCTTCACTTAATTATGAAACTTTAAATACTGTGCTCTGTGATTGTGAAGCTGTAATTAACTCTCGGCCGCTCACTTATGTGAGTGAAGATATCATGGATCTGGCCCCTTTGACACCCTCAGCTTTCCTACAAGAAAGACGACAAATTGGGGTACCGGATGTGGATGCAGTTGACAGGTCAAGTTTGAATCGAGCATTTCGTCGACGTCAACACTTAATGGACCAACTGAGGCAGCGCTTCCGAGTTGAGTACTTAGGTCAACTCGTTCAGAAAGCCCAGTCACAAAAAGAAAATCGTGAAATCGAAATAGGAGACATTGTGCTTGTGGGCAGTGACAATGTTAAACGGCTGGATTGGCCTTTGGCTAAAATTATAAATATTTATCCTGGTAAAGATGGGAATGTTCGTGTGGTGCGTGTAAAAACAACAAAAGGTGAACTTGTGAGGCCCGTCCAACGAATTTATCCCCTTGAAGTTTCGGCTAAAACTGACCAAGTGTTCTATGTGGATGAAGTAAAGTCCCCAAAGACTGTAGAAGAACCGGAAGCTGAGGAAGTTCCTACGAAAATTCTTCGTACCCGCAGTGGAAGGGAGATCAAAGTTCCAGTAAAATTTAATGCGAGTTTTAGTTCATTTGTGTTACTCGAGGTTTAATTATTTTGTGCTATGTTAAGTAGTATTTATAATTATGATTAAAATTGTACATGTATGATTGAGTGAATATCCTTTCATAATTTATGATATTCAGGTGGGAGGATGTTGGAATTAGAATGTAAGTAGAAGGTAGTTGTAACATGATGTTAACTATAGGTTTTATTTTATCAATTCTATTCTACTTCAAATGCTAATATATAGAGAAGTACGCAATGGATTTTCTTGATTTGAGTTTTAAATGATAGCTAGTAATTAGTTTTATGCTGTTTGTTAATGGCTGGAAAACTCTTTCCCCCCAACTCTTGTTATTGGGACCGGAAGGCAAGGTTTATTTAGTAGGTATGGTTGCCTATATTATAGTGTGGCGCTGAGCGTCACGGGCTGAAATGTGAGCTGAGGAGCAGTCAGTGCTGCATGTGCACTCTCCCATTCTCTGACTTTTTTACTTGTAAGTAGTTGAGTGTGAACCGAACCCGGAGTAGCATCTAATTCTTAAGCGTGGTAGTTTTGGTGTGGATAGTACGAATAAAGTAATTATTTCTCAACTTTAATAATTATTGTGACTTTTTGCGGTTTCTTTCTCTCATCATAAACCAGCACACTATTGACGTAGTTCATAGTTTACCTAGTTTTAACAGAATGTGAAGTTTAGTATACAAAATTAACCGAATCTGGAATCGGCATTCCATGCATTCACGATAGCTGCGATCAGTTTTCTTAATTGTACTACATTCGCTTAAACTAAAAAACGTTTCCTCGGCCCTCGGACTGGTCCATCTTCTTATTCGGAGACGACTCGTCTCTGTTGGTTCTGCTTTTGGTTGGTTATTTTTCGTAGGTCTTCACTGCTATTTACCAGTTGGTCCATACATGATGTTGGCAAAACTTTCTGCACTTTACAACTCACTTACCTCAGTATCATGACTTTATTAACGTAACAATTTCACACATCCCTTCACCAAAATCATACTACACCCAATGACTGTACCGCTAAAATCATTTATGGACGGCCCTGTATGTACATAACTGTACTTAGCTGTACTACTACCACAGTATACAGTATACAGTACTACACACTACTATAAGCAATTATAAACCTAGTGCTTGCAGCTGCTATACTACTTCAACCTATGCTATATATGCTCTAGTATATGCATATGAAGCTGGAACACGACGCGAGTAGACTCCCAGTCCCACATGAATTCAGAAGTCGCTATAAGACGCGAGTGTACAGCTCCTAAATAAACCGCGAAAGTGAGTGCTGTTAAATTACGTTCAAATCGTCTTTTGATTCTGTCAGCACCATTTCGTTCCAGTAGTCATTGATAATTTAGTGCAAATGTCCGAATACGCATTAGATTAAGGATATCATATTACGTCATTAACTGTAATTAATGCTGGGCAGCTTTAACTACAACTAAGTCAGTGCAGTGCTACAAATTGTTAATATTGTTTTGTTATTGTTAATATTTCTGGCCCGTCTTTGTAACTGTTAATGTTATTGTTCAATGAAAATATTTGATTGTTAACCTTATTATACTCTGTATTTCGCAAAAGTACGGATTGCTGTGGGAAGTACAACATTATTGAAGCAGTGACGTCTACATAGCTTCATTGAAACAGCAATCTCCCCATTGCTATTAGCACAATTCCAACCAAGGAGCTATGCTGCTTCAAATTTCTACGTGTATAGTAGTAGTAGCGCCGTCGTGCAGTCGTGCTGCACTGCCTTGCCGTCTGCCGATGCCATTCTAAGCCATTCCCGTCAAAGTCACTGTTACTACACACCAGTAGCACGCAAATAATAAATAAATAAATAAAAATTCAATTCTTTCTGTTCGCATTCCTATTCCTAGTTAACTAAGTCAGTTCTCGTATTTCAATTAATTCCATGCATCCCAACCATGGCATTGCATGTCTCTGTGATTCCCTCAAGAACCCAAACTCAAATTCAAAATCAAAACCACGACGAACATCTTGTACTCTCTATCTACTTTTTACATAGTTCCCATTACTTACGATTAGACATCCTCACTTTTATTTCAGTTTCATATTATGCTCCAGACTACTACATACCCACCACTGCCCGTTCCCGTTCGGCTGCATAGAAACAGTGAAGACACAGTCTATGTAAATGCAAATATTAAAAGTAAATAACGAAAGAGGCCAAAACAATTTTTCTTTTCCCATATTTATCAGTAGCCAATAGTCAGTATATACAAAATAAATAGGTGCATTTTTTTTATATTCAATTTAACACTAAATTTTGTATGTCTAACGTTTCACTGACATCCAATACATGAATGTTGTTTAGGCTGTCCTGAACGGAAGGGTCAACAACCTGAGCCAAAACACGATCTCTTTCTATCATGTCGTCCTCAACCGAAATAGCGTGCTGGACGCAATCTTTCCATTTTTGTGGAGTAATTCGTCGAACTGCCTCCTTAGTAAGCTCCAGTACAAATTTGTTTCCACCTTCAGAATTTTTTTTTGCGACATACCCTTTTACCTGGCTCCAAATTAGCTCAATTGGATTCAGTTCGCAGTGTGCTACGGGTAGCCAAAGAACTTTAATATTTTTTCCAGATTCCTCAGCTATGCGCTCCACTTCATACTTCACTTTAATAAAGTGCTTGTTTGAATGTTCTATTAGCTGTTTTTTTGTCATAATTTTAAAGTCGCAGATACCGGCAGGTTCTTTAATTCCTCGAAGTACGAGTGAAGCAATTATTTTTTCTTTGACCCAACTCATACTCGCCATAATTGTTTCAGGAACCTAGAAATGCAAATATTGTTTCAAAAATTCTAATTACATTGTAGTAAAAAGACATACATTAACGTGGCCTCCTCTTACTCTTTCTCTGTGATAAGGGGCTCGGTCCATTACGATGACGGTACTATCTGGAACACTATTAACTACTTTAGTGTACCAGTCCTTAAAATGAGCTGAATTCATGGAACTATGATAATCCATAGAGTCTTTTTTACAAATAAAAATGTCTTCAATTCCTTCTCCTTCTAGAAATCCCCTACTTCCTCCAGCATGATTTACTATAATTCTCCCCTGGCCTCCTTTCACTATGAAGCCACCTGTTTCAAAAATCCGTTTAAGGTTTTCGTTGAGTTTAGAGAAACATGCTGTCTACTTAAATTATACTTTGTGTATATTACCTGTCAACCCGCTTGCATTTTGTAAAACCTTGTCCTTTGTATATTCCGTAAATTTATTTAATTCCTCTTTTTGCAGATTTAACTGCCAACAACGGCTTGGGGTAATATCAGCAGATGTCCAAGTCTCATCTGTATAAACGATGTAGTACCCTTCTTTTCGGTACTCCTTAATTTTTCGGAGATAATACTCTCGTTGCATTTTTATTTCATCTTTCTCCAAAAATATCTGTTTTTTGCCAATGTTGTCATGCACAAATCCACACTTATCTGTCAACCATCTCCACAGTGTGGTTCGACTAAAATTAGGGATTTCAGTATCTTTTTCACACTCGATTAAAATATCGTCTAGTGTGGGGTACATTTTTCGTACATAAAACTCCAGTACGATTTTCCTTAACTTACAAATTATTTCAATATTGCATACAAATTTTGTTTTTCGCTCTTTATTATTGTCGCGAACCTTTATAGTTTTGACAGGTTTACCGCTAACACTGGTTTTACCTGCACTTTCCTCATTTTCGCAATTCCTCCCTTGCTTTTCAAGTTGCACAATTTTTGCAACACTTGACACTGCCATATTACACACATTGGAACACACTTGATTGACATTTCCATACTTCATCAGCATTTCTTTATACGGCAATTCTTTTCTAATGTCATCTTTTAACTCACTCAAGAAAAGGTGGACAGAACAAACAAGTTTCTTTTGATTAATGTCAATATTACACTTGTTTTTTCGAGATTTGGGCTTTGATTTTGTAGGTGGTGGTATCTTTTCCATGTTGGAGCACTGTAATGACTAGGTCGAACACTCGTCTTAAATTATAATTAGTACTATTTTACTTTAAAACACTTACTTTTAGTTACAGAAACCACACTTAATTCTGGCCTTAACCAATAAGTGTAATAAAACAGTACATGACACATGATGACACATTTTCCCGCTGCATACATTTGAAATTTTCCCCTGCATTTGTATCTCAGAATCTAGTGAAATCTCACTTGCGATCCACTCTAAATAGCTGAAAAATAGCATACGCAGTCAGGCGGAAAATGGCATTGCCATTCCCACTCCCATCCGTACTTTTAGGAAACACAGAGTACATTAACCACTAGCAGACAGGAACCATCAGTGAGCATTAAGGTTGCGTTTACTTGCACTTCGAGAAATAATAGCGGTATTCATGATTACGCTATAACGATTTTTGGTGTTAGATGATTTCGCACTATAACGCGAAATGCACGTAGAATTATGAACACACGAGATTCTATCTGCTATAACGTTAACGATGTTTTTGTTGCCATAGGTAACAAACTATGCACAACCCGCATATTATAACAATGTATTATTTTTATTACATATTCAAAAAAAAATTAATTTAAATAATTCAAATTTATTTGTTTAAAACAATGAAATAAGTCAAAATGCAGTCTCTATGGCAACAAACGAGAGTCGCTATATTGCGTTATATCTTGCTTATTTCTTTATTACGTTATAGTGCCAAAGTGTTATAGCGCCAAAAAAAGTTATAACGTAATCATGAATACCGCTAATATTATTAAACTAATATGTGCTCGTGCCTGCCTGACTGCTCTGTACTGCTATACTACTATATTATTAGTATGTACTACACCCCGCCCCTGTACCAAAGCTTAAAATTTTGATTGCTGATACTTTGCCTCTACTCGCTACGAGCTACGAGCTGAGCTCGTCGGTGTCTTATTGTCAGCTGAAAACAAAAAAATTAAGGATTTGAACGTTGTACTTATGTACTTACATACTCCACTCCACAACTCAACTCGCATTGATATTTAGCACTCGCTAAAAGACGCGCCACTGATGCTTCAATCGGAGGCGCGAAAAAAGGTGCCGTAACGAACGTATTTTTTCAAACCATTTTTCGTATTGTCTTTTGTCAGAACTTCATTTTGTGCAAGTCTAGTGTGATTCCTGAATAAATTCCAATAACATTTTGACTTGCCTCAACCTCTTTTTAGACAATTACACTTTCCTGGTTGTAGAAAACACTAGTTATGAGATTAATAACGAGTATTACCTAACTGCTATTTTCCAGTCATTCATACGTACAATATCTAGAATAAAAATTTGTATTTTCGATTTTATAGGTAAGCAAGAGTTGGAACTCATCAATTTTATAGGTACCTACTTTTGAATACTGACTTTCTTGAGAAACGAACTGCTTTTTGAAATATTATGTGCAATGTTTCGATTTACTTGATCTCGTCGTGACGTCACGACAGTCTTCCCATACCTACCCGGAACCTATAATAACCCGTTCATCTCAACTCACACACGGTTCAACTTAATAGCGCGGATTACTCACATCCATTTTAAAAGTTCCAAGAAGAAGATCAAGTCCATCAAGTAGATTGAAACGTTGCACATAATGTTTCAAAAAGCAGTTCGTTTTTCGAGAAAGTCAGAATTCAAAAGTATCTTTGAGTTCCTACTCTTACCGTATTTCCTGTTATAGACCACGGGTCTGTAATTGTACACGGGCATGTATTATTATTAAATATGGTGAATAGATAATTATGTATAAATTCAAGGCTCCTGGTTCGACTCAGTAATACATTGTGGTTTAACCAAATTTTTCGATAGTGTAACGAGTATTATTAATTACTGGTGGGGCTAACAGATGTTAGAAGAGTGGGTTATTTTGGGCCTTCAAGGGAACATGAGGGAGG